>BPLQ01001550.1:280760-536014 GCA_021605075.1 Caerostris darwini
AAGATAAAAACTTCAAACCGGCAGCTATGGAAAAATTCTCCAAATTAACGCTGGTATAATATGTAGGCTCCAGGTGGTGCCCTTACCATCAAGGCTGATAGAGTCGTCCAGACCGTGAATAGTAGGCTTACAAGTGGTCTCTTTTTTGTTTCAAAAAAAAACTTTCCAATGTGTACCAATTGTAACTCAGAGCAAACATCTCCCGAACACTTGTTGCAATGACCAGATCTTGACAGGGATGACATAAGCATTAGTCCTCATCGTGTTTATGATTTTTTGAAGGACTGAATTTTTTTTTCTTGGACTTGTGGTCTTGATCTAACCTGCGACTAAATCATTCAATTAAAAATTTTTTTACATATTAATGCTTTTGAGGATTATTAAGCAAAAAATACAGCGCAATTAACGTTTATGTGAACATTCTTTAATTAATACTTTTGATTTTCTTATTTTAAAGGGAAACATGAAAATATTCTGAATTGCAATGAAGGTACAAATAAAGTTTTATCAATTTGCAAATTTGTAATTAATTAATATGATTACAAAGAGTTATTGAAATGACAAGTACCTTTAAGAATTGATTTTGACGTGGAGAGCAGATTAAATTGCAAAATAAGTTTGCTAAATTATGGTAGCATGATGGACATCGCTTGAAAAGTACTGCTAAAGCATCAAAAGATTCTTGAAATATTGAAACTTGATCGGCGTCACAGCAGACATTAAAATCACCGCCTTTAATAAAACATATAAAATTTATAAATATTCATGTATAAAAACTGAAATTTAATGTTTCTCAAAAAAAATATATATATATATGTATAATAAATGTGCAGTATGCTAGGAAAGTTATCAACGAATTAAAATAAAATAACTAAATATAAAATTTTACTAAATTTTTCAGCTGTAGTCAATTATCAAATTTTATCATTAAAATAAAAATTATATTAGCATAATTTTCTAAATAATTAGCAAACATTTCTATAGTCCATTGATTCAAACTTAGCTTAATTAATTATAAGTCTTCTAATTTTAATTTATAAGAAAAAATTTTAAGAAATTTTTTATTATTATTATTTTTTTTTTTATATATATATATATATAAAATAATCTTCAGTTTGCAAAAATTTGAATTATACAATAATTTAAAATTTTACTGATTTCTATTTACCCAATGGAAGTTCTTGTCAATAAATAAAAAATTGGTTTTACATTGGGAATAAAAAATTATTAGTCTTCCAAATTTTAAGAATATGTGTTTTATGACGTCTTAAATCCTAATTTTCAAAGAAGATACAAAAAAATTAGAGCAATTTCATCGAAACTCAAATAATATTAAAAATTATATCTGCCATTCTCGTTATAACCATACAGATTTGTTATAATGCACAAAAGCAAACAAAACAAAATAAATAAATTTTTGATAAAATAGTTTCAATGTAGCTTGTATTATCATTGAGTATTAAAATATAAATTATCATAATAGAAAAAGAGATATAGACAGAGCGAATAAAGTAGAGCAAAAAAATAATATAATTAATTACGCTTTATAAGTAATTAGAACCTTCAAATAGATCATAAGAAGCAAATTTTTATGCTGATAATTGGAATTGTAGCAATTTCAAATTAATCAAACTTAAATATAGTATTTCATATTGAATGAGACAAAATGATTAGCCTGGTACAATTTCTGTGATTGATTTATTTAACCGAAACAAATTAATTCTTAAACTACAATTATACGTGTTTTATCTGGCAACAGCAAAAAATCTGCCAGTTACAAAATCGCCGCTAGAGACCTTGTTAATCAAAACGGCGCCATCCATGCAGAAGAAAGGTTACTGTGTTTTGCAACACGCCAGAAACATCATCGTTTATCGTCGCTCAAAGACACTTTCTCTCGAAATTTGGTAAAGAACTACTACTACTACACCATATCACATCACTGTGCCTAGAGTTGAGTTGCCCCTATATAGTTTGGGAATGATGTAGGTGAAATGAATGGATGCAAAATGGTGGCGGAAAAGTTTTGCAAAATTCCCTTTTAGAGGTACAGAAGAATGTGGAAAATTCTTACAAAAACAGAAAAGAATATCAATAATTTTTTAATTTAAAAAAGGGTGAAATATGAAATGCGAAAATATATAAATGCATTAGGTAAGATATTAGAAAAAATTTAAAACAATGTAATTCAATAAATACTACATAGGAGAATAAATAAATTAGAGAGCTGAGAGTCTACTCCAGCACTGGATTGGCCATGCTGGATCAAATGATATACCGTTGCTTTGTTGGCCACCTAGATCCCCAGATATAACTCCTTGGGATTTTCTCCTATGGGGTTTTGTTAAAGACAAAGTGTTCGGGCTCCCATTTCCTCAGGACTTACAGCAACTGAAGCAGCAGATAACTGAAGCTCTCGAATCATTAACACAGGATATTCTATCACGAATGTGGCAGAAACTGGAATGACGCATAGATATTTGCCATGTCATCGCAGGGGCACACTTAGAGCAAGTACAGAAACTTGAATAACTTTAGTTTCACTGTAGATTTGATTTATCAAAATAAAATAATTACAGCGTTCACAGGTATGCTTTCTTTTTTTGTCCCATTCAATATGAAACACTTTGCATATGTAAACAACAGATGGCGCCACGAACAAGAGGTGTAACTCCATTATAAGGCTGTTGTCTTGTACGGGGATTCCAATGTAAGACCAAGGGCAAAAAAGGAACGCGACTGAGTTGTTGATGGCGGGTGGTGGTTCGATTAAGTGTTTTTGGTACCAATAAAATTCATATATATATATCAACTGAAAGTTGTGTCAATTAATGATAGCAGAAAAAGAAGATAACAAGTTTTTATCAGAAGTGGGATTTAGGATCTAGAATCTGGCATTGATTACCTTTTTAAATAGTAATAAAGGGAAAAAAAGGTAAATGATTTCCTTTCTACGTTGAAGTTTAAAGTATAAATATTTTTAAGTATTGAATATCTATTTCAAGTTGATATATATGTTTAAAGTGTTTCTCAAGTATTAAAGTATTTCTCAAGTATTAAAGTGTTTCTCAAGTATTAAAGTGTTTCTCAAGTATTAAAGTGTTTCTCAAGTTAAAAAAAAAACAAAAGTATAAGTATCAAAATGTCGTTGCTTGGAAAAGGTCGTAAAACTGATCTTATAGAATTATGAACAGAACTCGGTGTAACGATTCCACCGGAAGCTGTTATAGTTAATATTAAAAGATTAATAACAAGTAGTGAAAATTATGACGAAGAATTTGTTAAAACAAGTTTTCGAAAGAATAATTGAGGAAAGAATTAAAAGAGCTGAAAATGAAAGGTTTGAAAAGCAAAGACAGATAGAAATTGAGGAACGGGGAAAGCAAAGACAAATGGAAATTGAGGAACGGGAAAAGCAAAGACAAATGGAAATTGAGGAACGGGAAAAGCAAAGAACTTTTGAATTGGAAAAATTAAAACTGCTAAACGAAAATAAAGTTATGCACCAAACACCAACTGAATATGATACTAATGCTCCGGAAGTAAACAAATCAGTTGATTTAAGAAATCTCATGCAGAGATTCAATCCGAAGGAAGGAGATATAACGTCATTTTTAATTTTATTTGAACGGCAGGCAAAGCGAGTGGGTATAGAGGAAAACAATTTTGTATTCCACTTATTAGGATTGCTACCCTTTGAAATTACCCAACTAATCGCTAGAGAATTTGAAGAACAAGCTAATGAATATGTATTTGTTAAGAATCTACTGTTAAAGAGATTTAAATTAAGCCCAGAAATATTTCACCAGAAATTTATCAATCATACTAGGGATTCTAAAGGTACGTAGACAGATTTCGTTTTCAAAATAAGTTATTTTAAAGAATGGTTGAAAGGATTAAAAATTAATGATTTCGATTCCTTAAAAGAATTAATTATAACAGATCAGTTGAAAAAACGGGTTCCAAATTTTATGCTAGAACATTTTATTGATACATGGTCTAAATATATAAATCCGAAAGAGTTGGCAGGGATATTAGACGAATACGAAAATGTTCGATCCGGAATGAAAATAAATAATGAAAGCAAGAGTAATAAATTTAGAGGTCATTGGGATGACGCAAGAAATTATTCGCGGTTATCAAATTACCATAAAAGTGGATTCCAGACTAATAAAATGGAAAACAAAAATGCTATGGTAAGTCATAAATTAAATGAGAAAGAAAATTCGCGTACATATGTTGATAGTCATAAAGTATTTAATTCATCTATTCGCAATGAAAAGGGTGAACCCAAGTGTTTTTCATGTAATATATTTGGACACATCTCAAAAGATTGCCCAAACCCTTGTACTTTATGTGGTTTAAAGAGGCATTCAAAAAAAATATTGCTCAAAGAATAAAAAAGAAATTAGTTTAAGTGTGATTGACCATCAATCGTCCGTAACTGCTGACAAGTATTTGAGAAATGCTACAATTAATCATCGTTCTGTTAGTTGTTTGTTAGATATTGTTTACTGAAAATATCGTTTGCAGAACGTCTAGGAATTAATATGACGCCTTGCAAAAAAGATCTTTATTCCTTTGGGAATCAAAAATGTCCAGTTTTGCAGAGTTTAGGAGCAAGCAGTCGTAGATTTTCAAATAGGTGAAGTAGTGGCAAATGATATTCCCGTTTTAATTGTTCCAGATTCGGCTCAACCAGTTGATTTATTAGTCGGGAGCACCTTTTTAGATTTGCCATATATTGCGTATGCTAGGGTCGGGGATATTTTGCATATCGGCTATGCTAAAGATTACCCATTTATTGGATTAAACTGCATCGAAGAAACACCACGTATTATTAGTGGAGGAAACTACGAAAATAATAAATAATGGCATACATTTTGTAAAGGCGAAAACTGAACAAATAAATAATGGGTTAATTATGATGCAGAGAAATGAAAGAAATTTTAATTATTTGTTAGAAATAAAAGAAGGTAAAACTATTATACCAATTATTAATATTGGATGTAAGGAAATAATTTTAAAAGAAAATCAGAACGTTGGAAATGTAGAATTAGTGGAGGAGGTCAACTTGGAACCAGATTTAAATTATTTTAATTTGATTAATGACACTTCTTCAGTAGAAATATTAAATGTTAGTACAGATAATGTAGAGCGAAATCCTATAAGCTTAGAACAACAATAACTTTAGTTGTAGCTTAGAACCAACAACAACAACAATAAAAGTTAATAAACACTTAACTGAACAACAACAGAAAGACATTGTCGATTTGTTGAATGAGTATAGAGACTGTTTTGCATTAAACATATCGGAATTAGGATGTACAGGATTAATAAAAATGGATATTAAAGAAGTTGAGGGTTCAAAACCTGTATGTATGAAACCGTATAAAACAAATGCAGTCGAAGAAAAGCAGTTAAAAAAATAGTTAATGAATGGAAAGAACATGGTATTGTGAAAGAAACACGTTCACCATATTCAAGCCCTGTTCTTTTAGTGGGTAAGAAAACTGGTGAAAATCGATTAGTTATTGACTATAGAAAACTAAATAACAAATGCACACGTCAGTCAACAGAAAGACGATCAAATATAAATTTCCTCTTTCCAAAATTGATTATCTTTTAGAACAACTACATGATTGCAGTCTGTTTACAACTCTTGATTTGGCTCATGGGTATCTACAAATCCCGTTGACAGAAGAAGCCAAATTAAAAACTGCATTTATTACACCAGATGAAACTGGACAATTTGGAAGAATGATATTTGGATTAACAAACGCACCAGCAGAATTTCCACGGTTAATGTAACATACTTTAGGTGGCTTATGCAACAAAGATGTTTTATGCTATCTCGACGACATTCTTGTACATACCAAAACTTGGGAAGAAATGATTAAAAAATTATGTAAGGTATTCGAGGCTTTACGAGAAGCTCAGTTAACATTAAAATTGTCTAAATGTGAGTTTGCAAAAGATGAAGTATAATTTTTAGGCTTCATTATTAATAAGAATGGGATTAAGCCAGGCTCAAGAAAGGTAGAAGTAATTTCTAAATTTCCCCAACCGACAACTTTGCATGAAGTTAGACGCGTTCTCGGCTTAAGAAGTTTTTTTAGGAGATTTATTCAAAATTATGCTATAAAAGCAAAACCTCTAACTGACCTAACTAAGAAGAACGAAGATTTTAAGTGGGAAGAAAAACAAGAACAATCTTTTAATGTTTTGAAAAGGGAATTGACTCGACAACCTACTTTAGCACTCTATAATCCCGAAGCTAAAACTGAAGTTCATACTGATGCAAGTGCGGAATGTATCACTGGCATGCTACTTCAAGCTGGAAGTGATAATAAGTGGCACCAAGTCTACTGCGTTAGCAAGAAAATGACTGAATCCGAAAAGAATTATCATTGGAATTAATGGCTATTGTATGGACATTAGAACGATTGAGACAATTTTTATTGGGAATAAGTTTTACAGTTGTCACTGACTGTCAAGCATTAATTTACATGAGTGCCAAAAAATCATGTAATCCTCAGATAGCACGATGGAATATACTTATTCAAGAATATGATTTTGAAGTTTGCCACAGACCAGGCATAAAAATGACACATGTTGATGCGATGAGTCGAGCTCCCGTTTCAGAATCGGAAGATATTATAACAAACCTCATAGAGAAGAAATTTGAAGTATGCCTAAGTGAAGATGAATAAATTTTGATTATTCAACATGCTGATAAAGATTTAAGAAAGTTGATTGACATTTTTAAGAAGGAAGAGCATGAAAGAACATATAAAGAAAAGCAACAAATTGTTAATTTTGCTTTCAAAAGAAACCGAATCTATCTATAGGAGAATCAAAGAAAAAGGAAAAGAGAATCTTCTGTATGTGATTCCAAAAAGTATGAGAAAAAGTACTGCTGTTAAATTTCACGACCTTATGGGACATTTTTCTGTTGATACGACTGTCAACAAAATAAAAGAGTTATACTGGTTTCCATACATGAAGCGTTACTTACGGAAACATATTTCAATGTGTTTCGAATGCTTAGTCAACAAGACTCCAGGTGGAAAACAACAAGGATATCTACACCCAATTAATCCTGGAAAAAGACCCTTTTCAGTTGTTCACATAGACCATTTAGGACCTTTCGTGAAAAGCACACGAGGAAATCGAGATTTATTAATCATAATTGACAACTTCACAAGATTTACCAGACTTTGTACAGTCAAAAATACTGTCTCCCAACATGTTTTAAAAGCTTTAAAAAACTTTGTTGAAGATTTTGGATTACCTGACCGAATCATAAGTGATAGAGGCTCCTGTTATACATCGCATCAATTTGAAAAGTACTGTCATGATAACGGAATAAAGCACACCTTGAATTCTACTCAACATCTTATGGGCAATGGCATGGTAGAACGAACCAGTAGAACGGTCCTTTCTACAATAACGACATCCATGAAAGATTCACGACATAAAAATTGGGATTTACGTATAAAACAAACAGAAAGGAATTTGAATAATACTGTGAACAAAACCACAAATAAAACGCCATTCGAAGTTCTTCATGGCTATTCACCTAGATTTAATGACGGAGTCCTTCAAAGAGTCGCAGACGAAAGTATTGATGAGTGGACTGATCCGAAAGACGTTCAACAAGAAACTAGAAGTGTAATAAAAAAGAAACAAGACAAAATGGAGGAGTATTACGACCAGAAAAAATGCCAAACAATTACTTTTGAACCAGGTGAAATAGTGGTTGTTCGACGTTCAGCAAAATCAACGGAAGAACCTACCAAGACTCAAGCAAAATATAGATGACTCCTAATTGTGACTGAGGTCCTCCTCAACGATACTTATCGAGTGACTCAGCTGGAAGAACAAGAACGAGGCAGATTCTACATCACAACACCACACGTGAGTCAATCAGATGATTGTGACTCGGATGATGAGGAACCCCAAGGATCTTCTAGTGTTTCTCCAGATAATCTATGTAAAGACTAGTGCCCCATTCATCAATAACTATAAACATTGTTCCTGAACTTTTTCGAAAGAACATTTACTTTTTTTCATTGAACTTTAATTTTTTTTTATCAGAACTTTTACTTTTTTTCAATGAACTTTAATTTTTTTTTATCAGAACTTTTTAGGAACTCATTTGAAACGATAATCATATTAGAACTTTAACATCTTTTTTATTAATAACAAAATTATTACATGTTTTATGTGCTGTATATATATATATTATGTTTATTTTTGTATATGGTAAAGTGTAATTTTCTAAGTAAAGTTTATGTAGCAATTGAGGGCAATTGCTTGGTCAGGTTGCCCGAATGTAAACTATTTGTTATTATAAAAGACAACAGATGGCGCCACGAACAAGAGATGTAACTCCATATTAGGCTGTTGTCTTGTACGGGGATTCCAACGTAAGATCAAGGGCAAAAAAGGAACGCGACGGAGTTGCTGATGGCGGGTGGTGGTTCGATTAAGTATTTTTGGTACCTGTCGAAAATGATGCCGAACAAGAACTTTTTGATTTGTATGTCACGCGAACACTTTTCTGTTCTTAACTGTAACCAACCGTACTTTGGTTAAAGAACTTTTTTTTCGCGCGCTGATTTAGGAACTTCTTGTTAGTAGTTAGCCGCGCTAATATGCGCTTTCTCTGTCTGTATGTCTGTCTGTAAATTTTTGTATCATCTCGTCATTAATATGCTGAATAAAAGTAATTTGAAAAAGAATATTGGAATTATTTGCCTACATACCGCCTCTTTGGATATCTCACTTCACTGGTCCTGGGAACTGGAATGGTAAGAAAAATTTTGTAAGAACCTTTCTAGTTTTATTTTGGAGGATTGTTTTGTGAGGTAAAATTTGGCATCCCTGCCGGGATTGTAGTCAGTTAATATATAGATGAAATACTTTTAATTTTGAAATGGCGAGTGACGAAAATAGTAAAGAGAAATTATATTTGTTAAAAAAGAAACGGGGTGTTTCTAGAACATCCGTTACAAAAATTCTAACAAAATTAGAATCGGAACTATCAAACATTGAAGAAATAGATATTGTTAAATTAGAAGAATTAGTTGAAATGCTAACTACTAAACATGACTCGTTGAAAGAGATAGATAACAAATTAGAACCTCTTTACGAAGTAGAAGATATTGAAACTGAAATTGAAAATACAGACGAATATGATGAAAAAGTTGCCCTGTGGAAATTTCGTGCAAATAAAAAAATTCGCTTGTTAAAAAAAGAATTGAGTGAAAATAAATGCGAAACACGTTCCGAACAAAATAAAGAATTAAATGAGTCGAAACAAGTGGATAGTGTAAGAGTAAAATTGCCGAAATTAAATATTTCAAAATTTTATGGTGATATCAATCAATGGCTAACGTTTTGGAATGGTTTTGAATCTGCCATTCACAATAATGATTTATTAAATAAAGTAGATAAATTTAATTACCTTAAAGCATATTTAGGTGGTACTGCTTTAAATACTGTAGGAGGTTTTTCTATTTCTGCTTCTACATATGATTCGGCAATTAATTTATTAAAAGAAAGATTTGCAAAAAAGGATCTATTGATACATACTCATATGAATAATATTTTAAACATAAAATCATTGAGAAATTCCAACGATATTTGTTCTTTTAGAAAATTCTATGACAGAATTCTAACAGAATTAAGAAGTTTGGAAAGTTTAGATTTGAAAACAGAAAATTATTCCGCAGTTCTCTGCCCAATAATTCTAAAAGCCCTTCCTCAAGATATTCTTATAGAATATAATAAAACTGAGAATGAAAATGCTTATAATAATATCGAAGAACTACTGAAGTTTTTAGCTTTGACCTTGAGATCGACAGAACGCGCAGTCATGATGAGCAATAATTTCGCAAACACTTCTGATTTTCGACCTCGGCCCTTTTCGCCTCTCGATAAAGTAAACAACCGCGGCTCAAAAAGTAATAAATTAGGCTGGGAAAGAATTCCTTCAGCAACAGAATTAGTTTCGACTAATGTTAAAGAAAGAAATAAAAATACAACAAATTGCGTTTTTTTGTGAGTCATCGGATCATCCTAGTTCTACTTGTGAATACGCAATAAATTTGTCTATTGAAGAAAGAAAAAATATTTTGATGAAAAAAGGAGCTTGTTTTAAATGTCTTGAAACTAAAAAACATATCTCTCGATTTTGTAAGAGTAATGTAATATGTTCCCACTGTTCAGGAAAACATTCTTCGATAATGTGCTTTTCAAAATATAAACAGAAACAAATTAATAAAAATGAATCTTCAGAAACTACTGTTCTTACCAATCAGTCATTTTTGAATGAAGTTTATTTGCAAACATTAGTAGTTCGAATCCAGAATAAAAACTTAGAACATTATATTCGTTTAATTATTGATACCGGATCACAAAGAAGTTATATATCAAAATTTGCTGCTGAAAATATGGGTTTTGATATAAAAGGAGAAGAATTGATTACTCATGGACTATTTGGAGGAACAGAAATTACTGAACGCCATAACCGTTATATGATATAATTAAGTAGTTTGGATAAAATGAATAATATTAAAATAGAAGTAATGAATCAAAACAAAATTTGTGCATCAATTCCAAAAATTAGAAGTTCAGACTGTATAAATGATTTAAAAGATAAAAGAATATTTTTGAGTGACATTTCGCCTAAAAGCAAAATTTGCTTGCATGAACAAAATACTAATGAGATTCATGTTTTATTGGGAGCAGATGTTGCAGGAAAGTTATTTACAGGAAAAGTGGAACACCTTCCATGTGGATTAGTAGCTGTTCAGACAATTCTGGGATGGACAGTAATAGGAAAAATTTCTGATGCTAAGTTAGATAGTTCTCTTCTTGTTCTATCATTACACATAAATGATGCTAAAATTACAGACTTATGGAATTTAGATTCGTTGGGTATTTTGGATCCTAGCGAAAAGCAATCGAAAGAAGAAATGCAGAAATTAGTTTGGGAACATTTCGAATCAACAGTTAGCAGAGAAAATGATGGAAGATATATAGTATCTCTTCCTTGGATAGATAGATGTCCTTCAATTCCTGACAATAAATATTTGGCTCAGAAACGTTTAAAAAATACTGTTAAAAATTTGAATGCAAACAACTGTTTAGTAGAGTATGAACAAGTGTTTAAAGAATGGGAAGAAGAAGACGTTATCGAAGAAATAGTACCTGAAACAAATTGTTATGAAGTCTCAAGTGCACACTATTTGCCGCATCGAGCTGTCATAAAAGAAAATTCTACTACCAAAATAAGACCAGTTTTTGATGGTTCAGCTCGTGTTAATAACTCTATATCTTTGAATGACTGTATTGAAAAAGGACCCAATCTCATTGAACTGATTCCAGCTGTTTTGAATCGATTTAGGTTGGGTAACATCGGTGTCACTGCAGATATTCGTCGAACAGTTTTACAAATATCTTTACATGAAAAGGACAGAGACTATTTACACTTCTTATGGTGGATAGAAGGTGATCCTGAAAAAGAAATTAGAAAATTATCTGAAATAACTTCATGGAAATTTGTACCTAGTCATCAAAATCCAGCTGACCTTCCCTCATCACGAGGTTGCAATGCCGAAGAATTAGTGAAATCTCAATGGTGGGAGGGACATAGTTGGCTCTATCAATCTTTTGAAAAATGGCCTACTTCTGAAGTGTTTCCTGATTTAGAAGTGGTTAATTCAGAAAAAAGAAAAGTTGTTAAATCTGCATCTAATATCGAAACTGAAACTTTTGAATATTTTTTAAGAATTTCGTCTTACAAAAAGATCGTAAGAATTATGGAGTGGATACTTCGTTTCATCAACAATATTTAGAAAAGGGTAAATGAAAGAACTTTTTGTAACTTAAGTGTTGAAGGATGTGATAAAGCCGAGAAAATAATTTTAAGAAAAGTTCAAAGAGAATGTTTTGAGAAAAACAGAAATCTTTCAATGCAGACCTATTTAGATCCAGATGATCTCCTTAGAGTAAAGACAAGAATTATACAAAGAAAAGATCAAGACAGTTTTCGATATCCAATTTTGCTACCATCAAAGCATCATATAGTAGACAAATTAATATTTGACAAGCATGTTGAACTTTGCCATGCAGGTATGAAAGTCTTGATGTCTACGTTACGAGAAGAATATTGGATTATAAAAAGCAGAAAGACTATTCGTCAAGTCATTAGAAACTGTCTCCGATGCAAAAGATTTTCCATACATCCTCTTCAATCTATTAGTGCTCCACTCCCCGAAGATAGAATAAAAGAAGCTCAAGTATTCGAAGTCATTGGTGTAGATCTGTGTGGACCATTGTTTTTGAAAGACAACAAAAAATGTTGGATTGTCTTATTTACTTGTGCTATTTTTCGTGCTGTTGATTTAAAACTTGTAAGTTTTCTTTCTACAGATAGCTTCATATTAGCTTTAAGAAGATTTATCTCTCGTAGAGGAAGACCTTGTACAATATATTCTGATAATGGTACAAATTTAGTTGGTACATCTAATGAACTGAAATCTGTTAATTGGGAAAAAATAGAAGAATTTGCTGCCATTAAGAAGATTAATTGGAAATTAAATCCGCCATCAGCCCCATCGTGGGGTGGATTTTGGGAAAGACTTATTGGTATGCTAAAAGGAATAATGAGAAAAATCTTGGGTAAAGCTAGTCTGCATTATAAAGAAATGCATACTGTTATATGCGAAGCAGAAAGCATAATTAATTCAAGACCATTAACTTATCTGTCTGAAGACATAAAAGATCTTATTGCACTTACACCAGCAATGTTCATTCAAGAAATAAAAGAAGTTGGAACGAAGGATTTAGATCAGATGTATTCTAAAAGAATGAATAAACGATTTATGTATAGACAAAGACTTCGTGAAGATCTCAGAATGCGATTTCGTAATGAATACCTTGGTCAACTAAAAGAATTTTCCAAACACCAGGAAGAAGCAAAAATTAAGGAAGGTGATATCGTCTTGATTGGTGATAGCAACATGAAAAGACTAAATTGGCATTTAGCAAAAGTAGTGAAACTTTTTCCTGGTAAAGACAATAAAGTTCGAATTGTTGAATTGAAAACCAAGAATGGGTGTTTCATAAGACCCATACAGCGCTTATATTCATTAGAAATTAGACAAGATGAAAGGTGTGCCTTGCAGAGTAGGACTCCATTATCTGACTCCTTCCGCAGCAAGTGCCCCAACACTGATGATTCCACATCAGATCCAGTGACTGTCATCGAATCCAGTGATTGTCCACAATCTATTGACTGTCAACCATATGACAGGTGTGATAATAGTGATACTTATCAGACATCCCGTTGTGGAAGAATCCTAAGCGACTGGACTTATGATTTTGAGTTTCATTATTCTCTTGAAACTCAAAGGTGGGAGAATGTCGAAAATGATGCCGAACAAGAACTTTTTGATTTGTATGTCACGCGAACACTTTTCCGTTCTTAACTGTAACCAACCGTACTTTGGTTAAAGAACTTTTTTTCCGCGCGCTGATTTAGGAACTTCTTGTTAGTAGTTAGCCGCGCTAAGATGCGCTTTCTCTGTCTGTATGTCTGTCTGTAAATTTTTGTATCATCTCGTCATTAATATGCTGAATAAAAGTAATTTGAAAAAGAATATTGGAATTTTTTGCCTACATCCCGCCTCTTTGGATATCTCACTTCACTGGTCCTGGGAACTGGAATGGTAAGAAAAATTTTGTAAGAACCTTTCTAGTTTTATTTTGGAGGATTGTTTTGTGAGGTAAAAGTACCAATAAAATTCATATATATATATCAACCGAAAGTTGTGTCAATTAATGATAGCAGAAAAAGAAGATAAAACACAGTAAATTCTTCAAATTACAGAATGTTTTCAATGACACAATAATAACGCAAATTAAAAACAAAAACAATCATTACAGATAAATCTATAGTATTAAATAAACTATTTCTTACCAGTTTCCAAAGTTGGACAGACTTCTTTAAGGAATTTAATGGCATATTGATCTTTTAATGTAACAGGATCGCCATTATAAACACATGGTCGATTTAAGTAAGTTACGTCATCTATTTCACAATTTCCTCGCATTACACAATGATCTCTACATTCCTGCAATAATATTTTTTAAAAATGAAATTTTTAAAAATTGAAATGCCTAGCACAGTGTTTGAAAAAATGCAGCAATGTGCTTTTTTTCATAATTTTTAAAGAAAAAATGATAGGCATGTTAATCTTTTAATGGCATATTGATTTCACTTGGTAGATACCAACATCTAGACCAAGGCCAAGAACCCGTGTGGTCTCATGGAGGGAGGAAGGGGAGGCAGTTTCTGTTGTGATGGATCACCCGTAGGTAGAAATCTGACTTGGCTCCGTGACGCTGAAGAAGGAGGGCAGGCAGGCAGTGAGGAGTTTTAGGGGTATCAACACTGTATTTCTCTATCGTATGGAAAAAAACTCCCACCAGATAGTCTAATGAAAACGGGCTTGATAGCCGAGTGACTAGCGTTCCGGCACTCGGTACCACAGGTTTCGGGTTCGAGTCCAGGCGGTGCAATGCATGTGTATAGTGGTTAGGAATCCACTATCCCAGCTAGGTTTCTCACCCACATCTTTCCCCAACTGTAAAGAAGGAGCAACTCAGCTCGCCAACGGTGCGCGTTACCACTGAGCCACGAGTCGGGTATATATATATGTATGTATATACATACATACTGTACAGTAGACCCACTCTGATTTTTCATTTCTCCCCTACTAGCCCAACGTATTTAAGAGTTTTCCCCAATCGGTGGCTAATCATTTTTCTTGTTAAGACTTTAATCTTTCTTAACTTTGCACCTCATGCCAGTTCTTAATTAGGCCTTCAGTATATTAATTGTCTCCGCTTTAATTTTCTACTAATCATCTCAACTTTAATGAAATCGAATATATATATATATATATATATTCATTTCATTAAAGTCATGATTATATATATATATAATCATTTCATATTCATTTCATTGTTTTCATTAAAGTTGAGAATGCAGTACAATGCAGTGTATATTTTTCTATATACACCTATATAGAGTTGTATTAATAAACCGGCCAATATGTTAAAATCTATTTTACTAGCATTAAGTCTATATATAGACTCAAATTACACTATAATCCCATGTATTTAAATTCTATCTGACAAGTACTACTACTAGTAGAAATGAAGAATCTTGATTTCCTGACTGTAATCCTTGGCAGCATATAACCCATAGGTGTAATTTTCCCCCCCCCCCCCCTGCAAAAAACAACAACAAAATATATATACATATATAAAAAAAAGAGACGCCATTTCCCAGCAGATTTGTAATGTTTGTACTTATTAGAGATACAAATCATAATTAGAATCAAAATAAATTGACCAACCCAAATAATCTTTTTTTTTTTATAATTTTTTTTCAGGTTACGACCTATGGAATTTAAGCGGGAAATTACATTATCTCTCCCAAGTTTGGATACTATAATTTTCTTTAGGACTTTATATTAGACTTTAATTAATTGGAACCTTATGTGTTTTTTTAATTTGGACTTTATATTTCCAATTCTCATTATAAATTTCGTATGAAATAGAAATTATCTTTACAAATTTTGTTACATCGTACATTTATGATTACAGTTTAAAAATTACAAAAGTTTGTTGTTCTAATGCAGCTGACAATACAGAGACTTTAACATGTATGCCTTTACAGAGACTTTAATATTTATGCCATAAGCAAGGGCAGCACCGCTGTTACTCATTTAGCATTATTCAGGGGGTACGTGTAGCTTGAAGATATGCTACGAGATGCGAGTAACATTACCTCCACAATGCTCTACAGTCAAATGAGACTGGTACTTACTGTTTTAAGTGGATTCTGAACCACTACAAACATACATAGCACCACCGGGATCCGAACACGAAACCTGTGGTGCCGAGCGTCAGAGCGCTAGCCACTGGACCATCAGGCCCCACGTTATAAAATGTGTTTAAAAAAATAATTTTACAGAAATTTAAAAATTTGATATAATTTATTTTACAAATCCAATTATAATTATAATTTTTTTTTTCTGTAAATTGAAATTGATTGGAATGAAAGACAAGATTGTCAAATGTCCTCTAATAAGAGGAAATTATCAAAACTAAAATGCAATATATACTATATTTTTATATGCTATCTTGCACATAAAAATTTAAAGAAATAAAACGAATTTCATCCATTATTCATCTAATTTTCCTTAATTTCACTGTAATATTGAATTTATATTTAAATGTAAAACAATTTTATAGTTGCATGACATGACGCACTTGCATTTATTACTTTTAAAAATAAGTAATATAAAAGAAAATTCCTACTTTCCAATCCTACAATCCTAAGAAGTCAATTCCTACTTTTTTTTCACTATATTGCAAAAAGTTCTTTATAAATAATTTTCATTCCTTTTTTTTAAAGTTTATCTGGCGCCATCTATTGGTAGATATATGCATCTTAAATCTAAAAAAAAACTAAAATTAATGAATTAAATTTTATTACTGAATTAATATTTGAAAAAACTGCATTAACATCCAGTGTCATTAACTACAAGTTCAAAAAAAAAATGCTTTTGAACATGAGTGGATGAATAAAAGTATTTTTTTAACGATTGAAAATTTGAACAAGATATATATAGGGAGAGTGGGAATTTTACAACTATAGTCAGAAAAATCAATATGGGATACTTATTTCTTGAATATTGATTGAATAACAAATAAAATATTTAAAAATGAATAGCAGTAGTACAGAAATATTCAATTGAAAATGCTTATATCATTAAAAAAAAATTTAAAAAAAAAAAAAAAAAACGAAGAATGTTGAATAAATTTAAAAACAGATTAAAAAAATTAAAAAAAAATTTATTTAAGAATACTTAATTAAATTTTATATATACTATGTGTTTATATTTTAAAGAAAGATGCTATTTAAAATCTTAACTTATAATGCTTAACATTTAATTTATAATGCTTCTAATTTTAATTAATTAATCTTAAAAGAATATAAATTTTAAATAATTTATATATTACGAGAGAAAATTATAAAAATAATTAATTTTAAGCACAAATTAATAAAATAATGAATATTATACATTTTATTACATCTAGAAACATCTGCGTTAAAAAATATAATATAAATTCTGAAATAAATCAAATTAATATTTAAAAAAAATGTGTACAAAAGTTGCATTAGATTCTTATACTAAAAATCTGCTTTTTTTAAAGAAATTATCTGAAAAATATGAAAAAAATTTTACTTACTACATTGGACATAACCATGAGTCCAAAAAGACAAGTTAACGCTAAGAAATTCATTTTTAGACCTGTAAAAAATAGTCAGCATAAATTTCATCACCGTAAAATAAATTTCGTTATTTTAAAAGTAGTAGAATTTCACAGCAATATCAGTAAATTAAATGCAAATTATAAAAATAACTTACTTTAGTTTTGAAATTAAAAGAATTATTTTTCAATAAGAAAAATTCCCTGCTACCATTACAAATTATAAATCGAAATAATTTTATGAAAGGGTTGTTGGTAAAGATAAGAAAATTTATCTTCAACTATATCTATTCATTTCTGGTGAGCGCAAATCTGTTTCTTTCTCACAACGTGTGACTTTCAGATGACATTGTAAGGATTCGTTTGCATGATAACATTACACACACTTAAAAAAGAAATGTATAATAAAGCCAAAACAATGATAGCAATAGATAAAAAAATATAAATACTGAAATCCTTTAACCAATTTCAATTTATCTAGTGTGAATATACTTTAGAAGGAGTGTCACATTTTAAACACCTGGGAACTATCTTAATTAACGACAACAGCATTCATAGAGACGTATGTGAAAGAGTGCAAGTTGT
Source organism: Caerostris darwini (assembly GCA_021605075.1). Classification (NCBI taxonomy): domain Eukaryota; kingdom Metazoa; phylum Arthropoda; class Arachnida; order Araneae; family Araneidae; genus Caerostris; species Caerostris darwini. The sequence goes on from BPLQ01001550.1 coordinate 298,707, forward strand.
ACAAATACGTCGAGCCAGCCAAGATTCGAACAGGGAATCTCCTGATCCGTAGTCAGGCGAGTAATCCATTGTGCCGCTGTCCCACGTAGGTTTGAATGTCTTTACAGAATACTTTCATTCTACATGGATTAAATTGCTCTTCATAAGTTAAAATAAAATCTCTAATCCTAGCGATCTTAATCATGATGAGATAATAAACTTATCAAACTATTTTAGTGTCGTCGGTCCTTGATAAGTCTACAACGTTTAAATTAAATCTTATCTCTTAAAGTAGGATAAAATCGAGCCCAAAGAGTCAGTTACATACATACATAGATACATACAAACAAACATACAGGTGAAACTAATAAAAGCGTATTAAAAAATAGAGATACATCAAATCACAAAAAATTCCGTTGACTCGGACATGTACTGCATCGCAGAGATGTGGGAAACGTCATTAAAAGGATTATATTATGTAAATTGTTCAACAATAGGAAGAGAGGAAGGCCTAGGGAAAGGTGGAATTGATAGTGTCGAAAAGAATCTTAGACAACTGAAAATTATTAACTGGAAGAGAATGGCATTGAAGCGAGACAGATTGAGAGCAGTTGTGTTGGAGGCTCAAGCCTGTAATACCAGTAAAGAAGAAGAATATACTTTGCTGGACGAATACACGTGAGAGTTTACCAATGTTCAATAACTTATCTTCAAAGATTTGTCTAACTGTTCCACAGTTAACGTATATTAGGTTGGCAATTTTATCTCTAATTTGCATTCTCCAATGTGATTAATTTCAACGCACTTGAGACATATGGGGCGTTATTTGCAATTTAATTTTGCTTGATGAAAACAGTTACAAATGTATTATTGTGCATTAAGTTCAACTTGATATAAATTTTCTATTTGGATTATTAAATCATTTTAAATTGTTAAATGGGCTACTGGCGAAGATTTTCGAAAGTTATGAGCCATGTATTAGTGATATTTCTGAGCGTTATCATTTCACAGTTTAGGATTTACTGTAAATGCTTTTTTTCTCCGGGGCCACATTTTGACCTTAGTATCAGAAAGAGAGAAAAAATTTGGCAATCACATTTCAAAAATTCAAATTTGACTATATTTAAAAAATTCAAATTTGACAACTATATTTCAAAAATTCAAATTTGGCAATCATATTTCAAAAAATCAAATTTGACAATCATATTTCAATAATTCAAATTTGATAATCATATTTCAAATTTCAAAAATTTAATTTTGACAATCATATTCAAAATTTTAATTTTGACAATCCCATTTCAAAATTCAAATTTGGCCATCCCATTTCAGATTTTTAAAATTTATCTTTTGCACCGTTTGCAATCACTTTTCAAAAATTCAAATTTGACAATCACATTTCAAATTTGACAAAAACTGAATGCTAAATAATCCAGTAGTGAGAGTTTTTGTAAATTTGAAAAACTTGAAAATTTGAATAGACATCACCATACAAAAATATAAATGGTGATGTAATAAGAGTAATAATAATTCTAATTAATATTAATTCTTGCAGTATCTTCTGATCGAGAAGTTCTCTCAAATATATCAAGTTATCTGATTCATGCTGAATAGCTTAAAGTTATAACTGGATATTTTAATTTAATGTTAAACACTAAAGCTTAAAATGTTTCACGCCGATTTTCAAAAGTTTTTTTTTCCCTTTAAATCCATAAATATTATTTCAACAATTATTTGACAGCTGCTGTAACCACGTGACTGTTAGAAAACAAGGGATGCAACATGGTGTAGTAAAACAGCAGTTGCTTCCAAGCGATAAGTAACCGGAAGTTATTTAATTCCTGTATATTTCAAGATAAAAGTAGTAGTTAGGAAATTATTTCAATGCAAGTAGCAGTTATTCGTCGTATTATTATTTTTTTTAAAGATAGAATTGCAATATTTTTATCTTTTATCAAATTCTTTTAGGGGAAATGACATTTTTGTGTATTTGTGTAATATGTTATGAGCTTTTATTAGATGCGGAATGAGTTCAGAAATTAAAGGCATCGAAAGATTTAAATCCTAAATTCATGGGCCTGAATGGCCGAGTTGCTAGCGCCCGTTACACAGGTTTCGGGTTCGAGTCCCGGCGATGCCATGGATGTTTGTAGTGGTTCCGAATCCACTTTAAACCGTAGGTCCCGGTCTAATTGGATCGTAGAGCGTTGTGGAGAGTGACATATTAAAAATAAGGAAAAACTAACTGTTCATATATATAGTGATTAGGGGATTATAGTCCTTGTTGCTTTACATCCCCATATACCACTTCATTCATCATCCTAAATTCATCTAAATAGTATAGATTTTATGCAATATTCAAAGATAAGAATTTTTTTACAGATCAATCAGTTGGAATATGATGAATAAGTAACATTTTTGCAAGATAGTGTAGCATTCCATGCACTTTTGGAATACAAAATGTAAGGACAGATGAAAAAATTTTTCATTTTTGAGATTTAAATTAATTGGATTCTGCTTTCACATGCATATTGGTACAATTTTTTTTCCACTCTAAATAATTTTTTTTATCATATATCTTAAAGTTAATCACAGCTATCTAAACAGGGGTGGCTAACCCAAATGATTTTGCGTGCAACTTTGGAAATGCTTATAAAATTATATATCCCTATATTAGATTTAGACCCACTACAAACATTTTTTGGAGTAAAAAATTGAAACATAATGAGTTATTATTTGTGTTTACTGTTATTCTTACATGTAAACATAGATAATAATATAATAATAATGATACTAAACGCATATCGTAAAGAAATATATAACACTAAAAATTAAATATAAAATATATATAAATACAAATGAAATCATTTAAAAATATTTATTTTACTAGTGCGATATTTGTTTCTCCACTCTTTCACTTAGCTTTTGCAGATCGATCTCAATTTAGGTATTTGCCCATCGTAATGGGTGTTGCGTCCGTTCTGCTTGAACGTGTTTTGTGTTTAGTCAATTTCATTTCCGAGAAAACGGATTCGCAGGTTGAAGTTGAACCAAAAGCCCTAACAACTTCAACTAAGAGTCTGGTTTGCTCTGCTGTCAATAATCAACTGTGCGTATCTAGGGGTGGTCACTGCGTCACTGAGTTCACTTAAAGTGAAACATGGAACCTGCTATATTAAATGTTCCAAGTTGCCAAGGAACCTGTTATATTAAATGTTCACTATAAATTCATAATTTTTTTTTTCTAATGCAGCTGGCAAATAGACCGTGATCTTCGCCATAAGGGCTGCACCTATGTTACTCACTTTGCATTAGCCAGGGGGCGCGTGTAACTTGATGGTAAACCACGGACGCGGAGTAACAATGCCCCCGCAGCGCTCTACGATCCTATTAGGACCGGGACCTACGGCTTAAAGTGGATTCCGAACCTCTACAAACACCCATGGGCAAAGCCGGGATTTGAACCCGATACATGTGGTACCGAATGCCAGAGCGCTAGCAATTCGGCGCTAGTCATAAATAAAACAGGCAATATCTGTTATATATTCGCAAGAATATTATTTTAAAAACAAAGTTAACTCTTTCTGATTTTTGAATATATGGATGCATACATAACGTATTTTTTAAAACATTAGTTTCCACTACTTTGGCCATTATAAAACAAATATATTTTGTAAAAGTGTGATAAATCTCATGGGCCGCAAAAAATATTCAAGGCTGGCCACCTCTGGTATAAGATTTTCCTACGATTAATACTAAAAATATTGTTAGCCTTTTCCTTCGTTACATCTGGGTTTTTTTTACACTCAAGAGCCAAAACATTATGACCACCCCTACATTTTGCAATGAACTCTCCTGGATGACGTGGAAGGCACATGATCAGGTGGAAGTGGTATTTAACTGGTATTAAGTGGTGGTATTAATCCATGCCAAGGCGGGTTGAAGTTGTGTTGCGCGCCAAAGGTGGGCCAACTCGTTATTGACAGGTGGTCATAATGTTTTGGCTCTTGAGTGTATTTTTATTTTTGATAATTGAATTATTCAAATAAAGCATAATCTGTAAAGAATATTCAATATTGAGGGGTACGCGTGAAGTTACAAAAAGGCGAGAGGGTGGGTTCATTCTTTCACGAGGATTATATCAGCCAATGAAATGCTAAGCATTTGACAAAAAGAATTACAGCAAATGCTAATACGTCATGTGAATTCAATAGCTTATAAAAAAACTTATTTAAAGAAAATAATTATCTGCCGAATAATCATATTTAATATTTGTGAACATGTTGTGGAAGGACTTTTATAGTATCCACGTTAGCTCAATAAAATTAGAGCCTCAAATGGTAATGTACGAATTATAAAAAAATTAAATGTCTGCTTTTATTTTCAGTAATATATAATTTCGTTAGCTTCTGCTGTTTCAATTAAAATTCCATTCGATTCGATTTTGCTATTCGATTAAAATTCTGTTATTTCAATAGGTATATAGGGTTTCAAGCATGTAAAGACCTGTCAAAATTTATAGCCCAATTGTTTCATTTTACCACTGTTAAAGCAGCATAATTTAATGTTAATAAATATTGTTTATTTAATTTAGAAAATTAAAGATTTTTTTTAAAAAAATCATTTCTGTGCCTATCCTTTTTTTTTTGAGGAAAATGACAAATGGTTGATAAGAAATTTAAGTTTCACTTCATACTTTTCCTGGTACTTACGTATTTCCTGGTACTTGGCGGGTTTTAAGTGTCGCCAATCTAACAGCTACAGATTTGGTGGTTTTTAAGTGACGCCAATCTAACAGCTGCAGATTTGCTGAGTTTTGACGCCATTTTGTAGTGCTACGAAAATACGTATTTGGGATTTGCCAGAAACAGAACAAGATGCAATTTTATTTTTTCAGGAGTGAAATATTTTACCAAAACAACGAAAATGTCCCAATTCCCACGACATGAAATTTTATTTTGGTGAACGTAAGTTTTGGAAATGCAATTTCAGTCAGTGTGCTTATCGTGTGGGACTTAGAAAAGACAACTGGTTTGATGGAAGCAGAATTCCATTTTGTGCAGCTTTGAGATTCATATACTGCTGGTGCGAGGAGTTGACGTCGAATTTTGAAAGCGTTTTGATTTTAAATGAAGTGTTTTATATATTTTATTATTTGGAACAAAAATTTTAAGTGTAGATTGGCGCCACTTAAAAAATCGCCAAATCTGTAGCTGCGTTTGGCGCGTGTGCTCTTTATTGGCGCAACTGTCGCCAAGGTATCGATAATGCGTAAGTACCCTTTTCCTTTTATAAAATGTAATAATGACATAAAATGAAACATTTTCAAAAAGTCCCCCTATAACAAATACAGAAGGCAGTACACACTTTTCAGTAATTCTTAATAATTAGAACATTCAGGAAAAAAAAAAGTCCGACTCGTGGATCAGTGATAACACGCGCTGCTGGTGCAGCGGTTTCATTCCGTTGGCGGCTTTGTTGTCGATACTGTTTTAAAAAACGAGGAGCCTCGATGGCATTTGTGATGTTTAGCATCTTGCCTCGTGAGTCGGACTACCTGGTGGGAATTTTCCGCTTTTTTTTCCCATACGATAAGTGAACGCGAAGTAGTTCTCCTTAAAAGTTATCCCGGAAGGCATCCATTGTCACGAAGCCAAGTAAGACTACTATCCACGAGTGTTCCATCACAACAGATGCTGCCACCCCTTTCCCTTCTTCCATGAGACCACATAGATTCATGGACTTGGTAGGTGTTGCTGTCTACCAAGTGGGATAAGAAAAAAAAAAAGGAAAGAAACTGCAAGAAAAAAAATTGTTTTATAATAAATATGACTGTTAAAAAAATTATATCCAATTCATTAATAAATATACATGGTTTTACGTACGTGTGATTCTCTATTTTTGTGTTGTAATGTTAAATAAATAGATTATTATATTTGGAAATTATTCCTGCATATATTTTCTACAAAAATCAATATCGAATAGGATTTTTGAAAGGTATATAGCAATTCACAATACATATATGACAAAAGAAATGCAGCAAGCCGAAAATATTTCACAATCAACTAAGTTTACTTTTTTGGTATAATTTGCGTTCTCAATTCAATTTAATTATATCTATCGTTCTTTAATTTTGTGCTGCCATCTAGTGTTAAAGTATTAAACTATTTCTTATTTCGAAAAAGTATAAAGAGTTCAAAGTAATTCTCAAATGCATTGTTTAAAGCAATCATTAATCTCTCTCATATTTATTAATGATTATTTTTTTAAGAATCATAAAGAGTAGAATATTATATCATCAATTTCCATTAAATTGTTAAAGAAAATAAAGCATTGTTTTGTACTAGGCAAATATGGTGTAATTTAATGATGCTGCCTTTCACAATATAAAAATGGTTGAATAAGTGAACTTAGCTAATTTTTTTGTTGTTTAGAACTTAAATAAATGAAATTAAAAATACTTTACAAACAAGCATTCCAAAAATCCCCAATTTAAAACTGAAAAACATTCTTGAGGGCTTACTTTGTAAAGGATCATCTCATATTTTTTCTAGTTTTATTAATTTAAACAGAACTAACTTGAGCAATAATAAGATAAAATATTCTCTTTTTATTCGTTCATTTTTTATTTTTATTAATTCGTTCTTTGTTTATTTTTATTAATTCATTCTTTGTTTATTTTTATTAATTCGCTCATTCCACTCATCCTTTTTTCCTTAGCTTTCATTAATATCAGAATATATTTCTTTAATGCCTTTCATACATTTAAAAATATATTTCATGTATAATTTATTTCATTTCACAATATATTTTAATTTATCATTTATGCATCTTTCATTGATTTTTGATTGATTGACGAAATGTTTTAAAAAATATTGATAATCAAAAGAATTTCAAATTTTAAGAATATTTTAAAAAATTACAAAATTATATTTTGGTGACCTGATGTTCCATTTCTGCATACCACAAACAATCCTTCAACTGACAAATGAAATTATGATTTTTTGGAAAGATTTTCTGGGTAACTGCTCTCCGGTACGGGAGGTGGCCTGATGGTCAATTGGCTAGAACTCTGGCCATTGGTACCACAAGATTCAGGTTCAAATCCTGGCGGTGGCATGGATGTTTGTTTGTGATTCGGAATCCAAGTTAAACCGTAGGTCCCAGTCTAATTAGCCCAAAGTGACTGTACACTGAGAAACCAAAATCAAAACCAAATCGGTATAGGAGAAAACCCGAAAAGGGGTTCCATATATATATAATTGATTCTCAAGTGTTATCTTCTTTTTCTTTTCTCATTAATAAACACAACTTTCAGTTGATATATATAAAATATTTATTCACATTCCAAAATACTTATTCGAGCAACCGCCCGCCATCAACAACTCCGTCGCGTTCGTTCTTCTGCCCTTGCTCTTATATTCGAATCCCCGTATAAGACAGCAGCCTTATATGGAGTTACAGGAGGAGGAGTTATGGAAGAGTCTCTTGTTCGTGGCGCCATCTGTTGTCATTTATAATGACAAATAGTTTACATTTGGGCATCCTGACCAAGCAATTGCCCTCAATTGCTACATAAATTTTACTTAGTAAATTACACTTTACCATATATAAAAATAAACACAATATATATATATACAGCACATAAAACATGTAATGATTTTGTTATTAATAAAAAAAAATGTTAAAGTTCTAATATGATTATTGTCCAAATGAGTTCCTGAAAAGTTCAGATAAAAAAAAATTAAAGTTCAATAAAAAAAAAAAGTAAATGTTCTTTCAAAAAAAAGTTCAGGAACAATGTTTATAGTTATTGATGAATGGGGCACTAGTCGCTACATGAATAATCTGGAGAGACACTAGAAGATCCCTGGGGTTCCTCATCATCCGAGTCACAATCATCTTTATGAAGTCGCCATGGCTTGAGTTGACTCATGTGTGCTGTTGTGATGTAGAATCTGCCTCGTTCTTGTTCTTCCAGCTGCGTCCCTCGATAAGTATCGTTGGAGAGGACCTCAGTCACAATCAGGGTTCCTCTATCACTTATGATTCGGTCAGGTAATACAAAATCTTCAACAAAGTTTTTTGAAGCTTTTAAAACGTGTTGGGAGGCAATGTTTTTGACTGGACAAAGTCTGGTAAATCTTGTGAAGTTGTCTATTATGATTAATAAATCTCGATTTCCTCGTGTGCTTTTCACGAAAGGTCCTAAATGGTCTATGTGAACAACTGAAAAGGGTCTTTTTCCATCATTAATTGGGTGTAGATATCCTTGTCGTTTTCCACCTGGAGTCTTGTTGACTAAGCATTCGAAACACATTGAAATATGTTTCCGTAGGTAACGCTTCATGTATGGAAACCAGTATAACTCTTTTATTTTGTTAACAGTCCTATCAACAGAAAAATGTCCCATAAGGTCGTGAAATTTAACAGCAGTACTTTTTCTCATACTTTTTGGAATCACATACAGAAGTTTCTCTTTTCCTTTTTCTTTGATTCTCCTATAGATTCGGTTTCTTTTGAAGGCAAAATTAACAATTTGTTGCTTTTCTTCATATGTTCTTTCATGCTCTTCCTTCTTAAAAATGTCAATCAATTTTCTTAAATCTTTATCAGCATGTTGAATGATCAAAATTTGTCCATCTTCACTTAGTGTTAGGCATACTTCAAATTTCTTCTCTATGAGGTTTGTTATAGTATCTTCCGATTCTGAAACGGGAGCTCGACTCATTGCATCAACATGTGTCATTTTTATGCCTGGTCTGTGGCGAACTTCAAAATCATATTCCTGAATAAGTATACTCCATCGTGATATCTGAGGATTACATGATTTTTTGGCACTCATGTAAATTAATGCTTGACAGTCAGTGACAACTGTAAAAATTATTCCCAATAAAAATTGTCTCAATCGTTCTAATGTCCATACAATAGCCATTAACTCCAATGATAATTCTTTTCGGATTCAGTCGTTTTCTTGCTAACGCAGTAAACTATGTGCCACTTATTATCACTTCCAACTTGAAGTAGCATGCCAGCTATACCTTCCGCACTTGCATCAGTATGAACTTCAGTTTTAGCTTCTGGATTATAGAGTGCTAAAGTAGGTTGTCGAGTCAATTCACTTATCAGAACATTAAAAGATTGTTCTTGTTTTTCTTCCTACTTAAAATCTTCGTTCATCTTAGTTAGGTCAGTCAGAGGTTTTGCTTTTATAGCATAATTTTGAATAAATCTCCTAAAAAAATTGTTAAGCCGAGAAAGCGTCTAACTTCATGCAAAGTTGTCGGTTGGGGAAATTTAGAAATTACTTCTACCTTTCTTGAGCCTGATTTAATCCCATTCTTATTAATAATGAAGCCTAAAAATTCTACTTCATCTTTTGCAAATTCACATTTAGACAATTTTAAATGTTAACTTAGCTTCTCGTAAAGCCTCGAATACCTTACCTAATTTTTTAATCATTTCTTCCCAAGTTTTGGCACAAGGATGTCGTCGAGATAGCATAAAACATCTTTGTTGCATAAGTCACCTAAAGTATTGTACATTAACCGTTGAAATTCTGCTGGTGCGTTTGTTAATCCAAATATCATTCTTTCAAATTGTCCAGTTTCATCTGGTGTGATAAATGCAGTTTTTAATTTGGCTTCTTCTGTCAACGAGATTTGTAAATACCCATGAGCCAAATCGAGAGTTGTAAACAGACTGCAATCATATAGTTGTTCTAAAAGATCATCAATTTTGGGAAGAGGAAATTTATCTTTGATCGTCTGATTATTTAGTTTTCTATAGTCAATAACTAATCGATTTTCACCAGTTTTCTTACGCACTAAAAGAACAAGGCTTGAATATGGTGAACGTGTTTCTTTCACAATACCATGTTCTTTCCATTCATTAACGATTTCTTTAATTGCTTTTCTTCGACTGCATTTGTTTTATACGGTTTCATACATACAGGTTTTGAACCCTCAACTTCTTTAATATCCATTTTTATTAGTCCTGTGCATCCTAATTCCGATATGTTTAATGCAAAACAGTCTCTGTACTCATTCAACAAATCAACAATGTCTTTCTGTTGTTGTTCAGTTAAGTGTTTATTAACTTTTATTTGTTTTAAGCTTATAGGATTTCGCTCTACACTATCTGTACTAACATTTAATATTTCTACTGAAGAAGTGTCATTAATCAAATTAAAATAATTTAAATCTGGTTCCGAGTTGACCTCCTCCACTAATTCTACATTTCCAATGTTCTGATTTTCTTTTAAAATTATTTCCTTACATCCAATATTAATATTTGATATAATAGTTTTACCTTCTTTTATTTCTAACAAAGAATTAAAATTTCTTTCATTTCCCTGCATCATAATTAACCCATTATTTATTTGTTCTGTTTTCGCCTTTACAAAATGTATGCCATTATTTATTATTTTCGTAGTTTCCTCCACTTGCATTTTAATACGCGGCGTTTCTTCGATGCAGTTTAATCCAATAAATGGGTAATCTTTAGCATAACGATATGCAAAATATCCCCGACCCTAGCATACGCAATATATGGAAAATCTAAAAAGGTGCTCCCGACTAATAAATCAACTGGTTGAGCCGAATCTGGAACAATTAAAACGGGAATATCATTTCCCACTACTTCACCTATTTGAAAATCTACGACTGCTGCTCCTAAACTCTGCAAAACTGGACATTTTTGATTTCCAAAGGAATAAAGATCTTTTTTGCAAGGCGTCATATTAATTCCTAGACGTTCTGCAAGCGTTTCTTTCAATAAACAAGAAGAAGCATCAGTATCTAGCAAACAACTAACAGAACGATTATTAATTGTAGCATTTCTCAAATACTTGTCAGCAGTTAAGGACGATTGATGGTCTATCACACTTAAACTAATTTCTTTTTTATTCTTTGAGCAATATTTTTTCAATGCCTCTTTAAACCACATAAAGTACAAGGATTTGGGCAATCTTTTGAGATGTGTCCGAATAAATTACATGAAAAACGGGTTCACCCTTTTCATTAATAGACGAATTAAATACTTTATGACTATCAATATATGTACGCGAATTTTCTTTCTCATTTAATTTATGACTTATAGCATTTTAGTTTTCCATTTTATTAGTCTGGAATCCACTTTTATGGTAATTTGATAACCGCGAACAATTTCTTGAGTCATCCCAATGACCTCCAAATTTATTATTCTTGCTTTCATTATTTATTTTCATTGCGGTACGAACATTTTCGTATTAGTCATATATGCCTGCCAAACTCTTTCGGATTTACATATTTAAGCCATGTATCAATAAAATGTTCTCGCATAAAATTTGGAACCCGTTTTTTCAACTGATCTGTTATAATTCATTCTTTTAAGGAATCGAAATCATTAATTTTTAATCCTTTCAACCATTCGTTAAAATAATTACTTATTTCGAAAACGAAATCTGTCCACGTACCTTTAGAATCCCTAGTATGATTGATAAATTTCTGGCGAAATATTTCTGGGCTTAATTTAAATCTCTTTAACAGTAGATTCTTAACAAATACATATTCATTAGCTTGTTCTTCAGATTCTCTAGCGATTAGTTGGGTAATTTCAAAGGGTAGCAATCCTAATAAGTGAAATACAAAATCGTTTTCCTCTATACCCACTCGCTTTGCCTGCCGTTGAAATAAAATTAAGAATGACGTTATATCTCCTTCCTTCGGATTAAATCTCTGCATGAGATTTCTTAAATCAACTGATTTGTTTACTTCCGGAGCATTAGTATCATATTCAGTTGGCGTTTGGTACATAACTTTATTTTCGTTTAGCAGTTTTAATTTTTCCAATTCAAAAGTTCTTTGCTTTTCCCGTTCCTCAATTTCCATTTGTCTTTGCTTTTCCCGTTCTTCAATTTCTATCTGTCTTTGCTTTTCTCGTTCCTCAATTTCTATCTGTCTTTGCTTTTCATTTTCCTTTTCTAACCTTTCATTTTCCTCTCTTTTAATTCTTTCCTCAATTATTCTTTCGAAAACTTGCTTAACAAATTCTTCGTCATAATTTTCACTACTTGTTATTAATCTTTTAATATTAACTATGACATCTTCCGGTAGAATCGTTACACCGAGTTCTGTTCCTAATTCTATAAGATCACTTTTACGACCTTTTCCAAAGAACGACATTTTGATACTTATACTTTTTTCATAAATAACTTGGGTATACTTTAATACTTGAGAAATACTTTAATACTTGAGAAATACTTTAATACTTGAGAAACACTTTAATACTTGAGAAACACTTTAATACTTCAGAAACACTTTAATACTTAAGAAACACTTTAATACTTGAAAAACACTTTAAACATATACACTCATGTCCATAAATTAAGGATAATGAAGTTTAGGCAAAGAAAGAGACAGAAGCAAAACGAATTTGACTTATTTGTAAAGTCTATTTATTAAACAAAAGGTAAAGAGCAAAAAAGATGCTATATGTTTGACATAATTAATAAACATTGCGATTTTTACTCCCTGGAGCAAATTTCAAAAAAGAACCTATTTACAAAAAACAGTATAACATGGTTAGCATGATGGTTAATATGGAGTATGTCTCCCGGACAATGTAATACAGGCCTTACAACGCCTAGGGCATGCTGAGTATCAAATTATCAATCTGATCTTGGGGAATATTACACCACTCATCAAGCAATGCCCTCCGAAGTTCCGGTTCACAGGTGGGAGGGGGTTGACGGGCTGCAATTCGTCGGCCAAGCATATCCCACACATGCTCTATTGGATTCAAGTCCGGTGAGTATGCTGGCCAATCCATACGGGTGATATCCTCCAATTGAAGGAATTCGTCTACAATGTTTGCACGGTGAGGACGGGCGTTGTCATCCATAAACAGAAATTCAGCACCCATGGCGCCCCGAAACAAACGTACATGTTGTTCGAAACAAACGTACATGAATGACATCCCGATAGATGTGGCCTGCCATCGTTATACTCTGAACATGCAGGTCAGTTCTGGAACCAAGAATAATTCCTCCCCAAACGAGCCATCCTGCACCACCTGCACCACTACTATCACTGAAATCCAAATTATTATCAGGTTTAAACATCTTCATTCGTCTTTGACAGCACTTAATTTTTATTCATATTTAAATTTTTTTAATGATTAATTGATTAAGAAAACTATGGATCTTTCCTCAGATTAATATTTTTAAACGCATAATATAAAATTATGAAGTTTAAAAAAATAAGTTTTATTAATATAAGTTATGTTATATATTTTTATATTATAAGATAATAACTTATAATATAAATTACATTTTACTATTATTTAATTTTATTATCTTTTATTTTATTATTATAAGTTAATAACTTATATATTTTTAAAAAATATAAGTTTTATTAAAATAAAAATTTACTATAAAAAATAACATTTTTACAACAACAGTGCATTTTTTCTCATATAAATTATATTATAAGAGATAGTGAGTTTCAATTTTTATTATTCAAAATTGCTGATATGTATATTTTTTTTTATCCAGAGTGACGTCATTTAACTGTGATGGGTTATTTGATAAGATGGCATTAAAGTCATGATAGAAATCTAATCAAATTCAATATTTCTTTGTTAGAATCTAGAAAATTGTTATACATGAAGATGATTTAATTAGATAATTTGCAAACAGATTTAAAACCAACACTCCACTTCACAAGTAGGGGAAAGGCTTTTCCTAGAAAACACTATTTTTCCTCTAATAATAATCACTGATATGACTGCTATGACATAAAAAAAAACTAATGACAATTTTGCTAGCGATCCTAAATATAAACTGACACTGAATATCGTTTTTCATATAATTGAATCACATTGAAGGATAATGTCGGTGGGGAATAAAAATTTTCATTGATTTTTATTTTTTAATAATTTATAATTAATGTCAGATTTAATCAAAAATTAATAATGAATTGTTCTCTTTCAAGCTTACAGACTTCCTGAAGCGAACATATGTATCTCTGATTAAAAACTCATGCATTAGAAGGAATGTCAAGCCTTGTCTTAAAATATAATTTAATATAACTACGCTTCGAAATGTCCACAACATCCCAAAGCTGGGAAATATGTCTGCCTGAACCTGAACTGGTATAAACTGCTGTGTGCTGGGCTACATTTTTAAATTAAGGCCCAGTAATCAAGTGCACAGCTAGCATGCAAGTGAGCTGAAGTTCTTGTACAGATTTGGCAAATTTAAATTCAACTTTTTGCATTTCAAATTCGCACGTTAATAACGAATTTTATTTAAATACGATTACGTGCCATAACTGTGCAAAAATTTGCATTTAAATCCCTTAATTAATTAGGCTTCTGAAAATATTTCAATTGTACTTTTCTTGCTTTAATGGGAGCGATGATGAGCTCTGAAGTAATCACACATGTGAAAACTCAAGTTGCATATTAATTTATTGGCCTAATATGAAGAAATGAGAAAGGAAATTTTGAACATAGATGATGATAGTCGAGGGACCTGAATGGTTGAGTGGCTAGCGCTCTGGCGCTCGGTACCACAGGTTTCGGGTTCGAGTCCCGGCGGTGCTATGGATGTTTGTAGTGGTTTGGAATCCCCTTTAAACCGTAGGTCCCGGTCTAATAGGATCGTAGAGCGTGGCGGGGGCATTGTTACTCCGCGTCCTGGATTATCCATTCGATTTCCTAGCGCGCATGCTCATAGGAAGCGTTGTACTATTGCGCATGCATATTTGTAATACTGCACTACAGAGCTATTCCTATGAGCATGCGCGCTAGGCAGAAAAAAATATCGGACGATTCCATTTTGTAAAAAAAAAAATGAGAAATTTTATTGTAAATTTTTAGAAAAAAAAAAATAAAAATAACGGCAAATTTACTAAATTGACTACATGTTAATTTTTAATTGAAAAAATAATTTATTTACCTTAATTAAAATAATTTAGTTACTTTAAATAATTTTCAGTAAAAAATACTTAAGGTAAATGTGATTTTTCCTGTCCCAGTACTTTATTAAGTCATTGAATCCACTATAAAATGAAATTTTTAAATTTAAATCTGCCAGATTCCCATATAAATACTTTAATTAGTTAAAAATGAAATAATATATTTATTATAAAAACGAAGCCCTATCCTAATTTTTATTTTGCACAGAAGTAAAACAAAATTACAAGAATATTTTAGATGCGTCCTATTACTTTAAGAAGCAACTATATATTTCCATTTAAAACCAACTGACCGTGTGTATAAATAATCAAAATCATTCACGTCCATTTCCCACACTTTACTTTAAATAAAGATAAGCTAACACGCCAAAAATTTCCTTTTTTATTTCGACAGCCTTTTTATCACGAAAATCTTACAGTTCAAATAGGTAATTTTTCAACCAACGCACGATACAATGAGAACTTTTTTTTATCACATTTTGTAACATTTCCAATACAAGTTATATATTACTATACCAATTGTTAAACGTCTGTTTTCATTATATTCTAATTTCATAAGTTCTAAACACGTTTCCTTTTGCATAAACTATTTGTCTAGATGGCTTTTTCATCAATATTCATAAGTGATAGCAATTTGTGAAACATATTCATGCTGTTGTTTCAAACGAACGTCTTAAAATAAATTTATTTCTATTCAAGAATATCAAACTTTGTAGTGTTGTGTAGCTGGATTGTAACTGGGTGTGGTTGGGTTGAGACTCGAGACACAGATTTGAGAACTCGCAGCTTTATTTATACACGCACAAACACCACACATGCAAATAATGACAGACAATATTTAACATTGAAAGACAGATTATAGATTTGTGGAAGGATTACACTTCTAAGCCGAAAACCCGATACTCAGGTACGCGTAGAGAGCGCGAAAGATACTTCCTATCCGTGTGAGAGTCTGTAGGCCAACTTATACGCAGGATTGCTTTAAATAAAATTCCTCTCAGGGTGAGAGGCTGTAAACTACTTCCGCTCGGGTGAGAGTCTCGAGGTCTACTGACCATTTCTCCTGCACGACGCAGGGGTCGCCCTTGCCAATGTGGGCAAGAAAACCTGGTTGCGTAAGAAGAAGCATCTTTACAATCCAATATAAATATATGTTGGATTAAATGAGTAATTCAAAAATGTGAGATTTTTCTGTTTTTACAATTTTTTTTTTTTTAATATGATTATAAACAAATGACATTTCACTATTTATCTCAAATTAGTATACATTAATTAAAATGCTTTTAAATATGGGTTGCCGAATTTTGTTATAGGCAAAGGATTTCTAGTAAAGAAATAAAAATATTGGTTGTAATATTTTTCGTTTTGTTTTGTTTTTT
This sequence comes from Caerostris darwini, assembly GCA_021605075.1. Classification (NCBI taxonomy): domain Eukaryota; kingdom Metazoa; phylum Arthropoda; class Arachnida; order Araneae; family Araneidae; genus Caerostris; species Caerostris darwini. The sequence continues at coordinate 315,022 of BPLQ01001550.1, forward strand.
AAAAAAAAAAATGTTTTTCTCTTTTTTTTAAATAAATATTTTTTCAAACGATAATTAAAAATTTTATTAATTTATTTATTTTTTAGATTTGGTAACACGCTTTCGGTTCATAAGTACAAATATTTAAAATAATTACTAATTTAAAATAATTACTTCAATAATATGTCAGTTATCGTTATTTGATCTTGAACTTTCAAACAGTAAGGTCTAAATGAAAAATAAAAATTTTACTTTGTAAGCTTTTTTTTGTATTTGGTTACACAGTGTAGTATCTTTTTTTTTCACAGAAAATATTTTGGCATTTCATTCCAAGAAAAGAGGAATGTATATTCTTTGACAAGTACATAATAACATCCCATCACTCAAATTTGATGGCAGACAAGCAGTGTTGTGGGTAGTTATACTACATGCAGTTAGTGTTTTGTACTAATGAGAACAACCTGTCAGTCAAATCTGATAGCAGATATTCGGTATTACGTATAATGAGACTCAGGAAATTAGCGATTATCTGTGCGACCTTCACAGATCGAAACAATTACGGATGGAATATGTACTACACCATGAGTTGTTCCATCGTGATTGACGCTCGGCCATGAGCTGTGAATAAGTCTACTCCATTGAGAAGTGAGGGAATCTGATTGCATCCCCCCCCCTTCCCTACGGATTTTGTTGAAGAGAAGTTTTTGGAAAAGAAAGGAGGGAGTTCTGCGACGAGTCGACAAACAGTGTTGTTTTTCTTTTTTCCTCAAGTGACTGAATAGGCCGGAGTTTCCGCCCGATTTTCAAAGTGAACCCCATATGGTTTCGTGTATCACTCCGTGTGATAATTAAGGTCTGCTGCAGGCAATTAGATTCGGCGTAGACGCGATAACTCTGAAAATCTCCGATCTAGGAGGGAACTGCACTTGTGATAAAATTTATATTTTTAATTTTCATTTCTTTGTATAATAATCCAGAATTCTGTATCTGTATACTTGCAAATAAAAATTAAAGTGTGTCCCATGAACCTGAAAGTGGCCCTTATCTTGAAGCCGTTATAGATCTAATATTTCTTTCTAATGCAGCTGGCAAACACTTAGACAGCATGGTCTTGGATGCCTTAAGGCAAGCGCTGCACAGACGTTACTCACTTTGCATTACCCAGGGGGCGCGTGTAACTTAAAGATAAGCCACGGACTCGGAGTAACAATGCCCCAACAACGCTCTACGATCCTATTAGACCGGGACCTACTTTTTAAAGTGGATTCCGAACCACTACAAACAACCATGGCACCGCCGGGACTCGAACCCGAAACCTGTGGTACCGAGCGCCAGAGCGCTAGCCACTCGGCCATTCAGGCCCATATAGGTCTAATATAAGACGAAAAGTTACAACAATTAGTTTATTATTTATCATATCGTTAAATTTTTTTTTTAATGGGGATATGCATGGTATAGTCCGGCAGAAATTTGCTCTACTGTTTGAGGAATTGTACTATATATGCAAAAATTCATAAATGGCTCCAAAAAACGTGTATCCTTAATGTATAGCAAATAAAACGAGATGTATAAATTCAAATGTCTTTATTGAAAGTAATATGTATTAAAAATTCATTTTTCATTCTCTAAAAATTGCAATATCCATACGATAAATCTTCTCCCCGTAGAGTTTTTGCATACCGTATTTTGGACGTCCGTTCGTTTTTACTCTCTCTAGCTCGCATGCTCATAGGAAACATTATTACAGATACGCATGCGCAATTTCCTATGAGCATGCGCGCTAGGGAGAAAAAGCTAACGAACGTCCAAAATACGGTATGCAAAAACTCTCTAATATTCAATCCACATTTTAGATTCAAGGTCTACCTGTTTTAGTCACTTTTTTAATAAATAAGCAGCAGTAACGTATCCTGCGATTTATACTGATTCTTTCTTCATTTTTTAAAATAAGTTTTCAAACTGATGAATAGTTTACTTCCTTTTAACGATCAACCTTAATATTTTCTTCACTAAGCTAGATTATATCTAATTTTTATTCTAGAAAGTGAGCAGTTTGCGTTTCTTAATAAACGAAACACTTTCATTTACCAATCATTAATTTAATTACCACAATAATTAATTATTTAAAAAAATTAAATTTAATTACCACAAATCAATTTTATAGCAGAAATATAAGTTGAAAACTACTAGATTATAGAAGTTAATTCAACATTAAGTTCAAAAACATCCTCTGCTTACTCGGACATACTAGCATACTGCATAGCTTACACATTAAGACGTTGAAAAGGCAACCACTGAAATATATTGCTGAATTTACATTCTCGCCCAGTCTAGGTCTATTACATACACAACGACGAACCTCCCCAAAATATATCGCATTAGTTCATATTTTTTTTCAATTCCTTCTATTAGCCCACACTCTTCCTATATATATCTTGTTCAAATTTTCAATCGTTGATAAAATGCTTTTTATTCATCCACTCAAGTTCAATTAAATTTTTTTTGAACTTGTAGTGGATGACACTTGATGTTAATAACAGTTTTTTCAAATATTAATTCAGTAATTAAATTTAATTCATTAATTTTAGTTTTTTTTTATATTTAAGTTGCATGTATCTACCAATAGATGGCGCCAGATAAACTTAAAAAAATGAATGAAAATTATTTATAAAGGACTCTCTGCAATAGAGTGAAAAAAAAGTAGGAAGTGACTTTAAAAAAAAATTTTTTTATTTATTACTTGTTTCAATTTAAAACCGTAGTGAATCTAGACTCTACGAGGTAATTCTGTATATGCATATTTTGTAAATCAGCATGTTACCATAAAAAAGTTCTAAAATATCTGTGTTTTGATCAAAAAAATTTCCTCTAAACTAACTAACTAATTCTTGACCAAAGTGACTAGTGACAGTTGCAATTTCTTTAAGAAATTCTTTTTTTCGGTGGCGGGCCGGCCCGGACTTTTTGGCATTTTTAAAATGTTTCTAGGAGTATTCCAAACCAAACGATAGGTTGGTTATAAAACTAAACAAATTAATATACACAATATGTTCTACTGGCAACACGCGCGCTGGTGAGCATTAGGGTAGAGATTCAGTCCGCTGGCGGCTTTGTTGTAGACACTCCTTCAAAAAGCGAGGGAACTCGATGGCGTTTGGGATGTTCAGCCTCTTGCCTCATGAGTCGGACTACCTGTAGGAGTTTTCCGGTTTTTCACCCATGCGATACTCAAATTAGGGGTAGTTCCCCAATGAAAATCCTCCCGGAAGGCACCGCTCTCCTTATTCAACGTCACGCAGCCAAATCAGACTTCTACCTTCAAGGCATCATAACAGAAACCTTTTTTCTCTCCTTCCAGGATTCTTGGACTTAGTTTAATTGTTGCTGTCTACCAAGTGGGATAAGAAACAACAACACAATATTTCTATATATTTTACAGACTTTAGCTTGGCATACTTAACAGTTCCATACATTTTACATAGAAAATTAGAAATATATTACATAGAAATTACATATATTTGATTATTTCCCCACGTTGTCACCACTCATTTGTGACAACTTTTGATACTGGACAATTCATAGATTCTATGAATGGAATTCCGCTTTCCTGGAGTTCAGCACTGATGATTTAATATTTGATGTCGGCAAAATACTTAGAAGTAATTTACGTTTTCAGATGAAAGAAAACGTGGAAGTCGCAGCGAGCAAAGGCAGATACTACAAAGATCTTATCAGATGGGCTTGTTTCATCACCTTCAATGTGAAGCAAATTGGTGTTGCTACGCAAATAATGAGCTTATTGCTGTCCGCACACCCAACATTTATCCCTGTAGTTCAATTGCATGAAGTAGTTTATCGTCCAATTCAAGGCAATAAATGATGACAAAGGGTTTGTGGTTACATGACTTTTCCCCACGACTCTCAACTTTTGTAACGTGTATTGTATTTAGTGCAGACTCGAGAACTTATAATGGCAGTGGTACGGGATCTAACGAATCACTCACATTTCATTTATTTTAAAGAAATATTTAATTTGTCAACTTTCGAAATTTCTGTCACGTAACACATTTTGATCCGAAAAATCACTCCATAAACAATGTTTTGATGAAATAAAACAGTTGTCATGCAAGAATTTAAAACGGCTTGAAATATCCATTAAGTTTCATTCATAACTTTTGACTTATAATGGCTTCAAGAAGAGGACCACTTTCAGGATCATGGGAACATTTATTTAAGAGCACTATATATATACAGAACTCTTGGTTATTATACAAAGAAATGAAAATTAAAAATATAAATTTGATCACAAGGCTACGATTAAATCACAAGTACAGTTCACTCCAAGGTCGGAGATTATTAAGGCTCGTTCTCACCGAGGCGAGAGACGTGAAGATTCAAGAGGCAAGCGACAAAAATTTTTCGACCCCTTCACAGCGAAACGTCAGAAATAGCATTACGCCTAGTGAAGTTCCGCTTCGAGTTGAAAGTAGGGCAACTCCAAGCGGCGGACTGCAAACCGGTTTCAGGCGACCGCGGTGAGGCTAGTGATTGGTCAAATTTTTTCGCTTGCACCTTCTCGCCTTGGTGAGCACGAGCCTTACGAGTTCTCGAGTCTACGTCAAATCTCAAAGCATGTGGCCTGCAGATACCTTAATTATCACACAGCGTGATACACGAAACCATACGGGGCTCACTTTGGAAAGAGACGGAAACTCCGGCCTGTTGTGTTACTTCAGGGAAGAAAAGAAAAGAAACACCCGTAAGAGGGGTGAAGATCAGTTTCCCTCACTTCTCATTGGAGCGGACATTCTCTCAGCTCATGGTCATTCACTAATCACGATGCAACAACTCATGATGTAGTCCATATTCAATCTGCATTTATTTCGACCTGTGAAGGTCGCATAGACAATCACTAATTTTATGAATCTTATTATACATGGCACTGAATATCTACTATCAGATTTGAGTGACAGGTTGTTCTCATTAGTACAAAACACTAATTGCATGTAAGATAAATACCCACAACACCACTACTAGTCTGCTATCAAATTTGAGCGATAGGTTGTTACTATGTACTTGTCCAAAGATATATATTCCTTACTTCTGATAATGAATTGCCACAACACTTCCTTAAAGAAAAATGCTATAACATATATCTATCTATCTATCTATCTATCTATCTATCTATCTATCTATCTATATATATATATATATATATTATATATTTATATCAACGGCCGTACCATGCTGAATATACCGGTTTTCGTTAGATCACCGAAGTCAAGCATCATTGGGCGCGGTCAGTACTTGGGTGGGTGACCACCTGGGAACACCGCGTGCCGTTGGCAAATTTGGGACCTGAATGGCCGAGTGTCTAGCGCTCTGGCGCTCGGTGCCACAGGTTTCGGGTTCGAATCCCGGCGGTGCCATGGATGTTTGTAGTGGTTCGGAATCCACTTTAAGCCGTAGGTCCCAGTCTTCTATGACTGTAAGAGCGTCACGGAGCAAAAGTCAGGCTTCTACCTACGGGTGCTCCATCACAACAGAAGCTGCTTCCTTCCCCTTCAATCATGAGTCCATATGGGCTCGTGGGCTTGGCCAGCCAAGTGGGATAAGAAACAACAACAACAAACATATATTTATATTTAGATATCTATATTCCTGACATCAACAACACATCTAAAGAAAATAAAAGGGAGAAAAAAACCACCTAGTTATCCAGTAGTTACTTTAACATTTTTTTTTTTACGATACCCTAAAAAAAAGAAAGAAAGAAAAGAAAAAGAAAAAAGATCCCCCTCTCCCTTTTTTTCCCGAGTTGAAGCTCTTGTTAACATGCATTCATTCAGCACTTGGTAGTCATTCTTCCTCTAGGGTTTTTCGGAGTCCATAACAATAGTCAACAAGTTTCCATTTATTATTCGGTTTCTACTGCCTTCGTGGGTTTTTTTCTTTCTCTTTTTAATACGCTTTTATTAGTTTCACCTGTATGTTTGTTTGTTTGTAACTGACTCTTTGGGCTCGATTTTGCCCTACTTCAAGCGATCAGATTTAATTTAAACGTTGCAGACTTATCAAGGACCAACGACACTAAAATATTTTGATAAGTTTTATTATCTCATCATGATTAGGATGGCCAGAATGAGTGATTTTATTTTAACTTATGAAGAGCAATTTAACCCGTGTAGAATGAAAGTACCTAAGACATTCAAACCTGTGTGGGACAGTGGCACAACGAATAACGCACCTGATTACGGATCAGGAGCTTCCCTGTTCAAATCCTGGCTGGCTCGACATATTCGCATTTAGCTTTTGTTACACTCACAATTGAATTATTGTAAGAACTATAGTTCCACTCCTCCATACCGGGACCTCATTTAAATATTATAGTTTAAAAACATGCTTTTAGAGTTAATCAAAGTAAAAAATAAATTAATAGTTTAAAAAAACTTTAAAAAAACACGCTTTTAGAGTTAATCAAACTAAAAAGTAAAAAATAAATGAATAGTTTAAAAAAACTATAAAAAAAACACGCTTTTAGAGTTAATCAAAGTAAAAAATAAATTAATAGTTTAAAAAAACTAAAAAAAACACGCTTTTAGAGTTAATCAATTTAAAAAGTAAATCAATAATAGTTAACATAAGAATAAAATTACTGACGAGAAAATGAATGTCATTGTTCTAAAAGCGTGGGGTGCTTTGTATGACATTTTAAAACTAACCCTGCATTTCGGAATGAAGCTAGTGAAAAATTATAACGATTGATATCGAGCACCCCACGCTTTTAGAACAGTGACGTTAATTTTTTCGTCAGTAATTTTAGTGAAAGTAAAGAAAATAGAGAAAATAAAAAGGTCATCAGTCCTTTGGAAAAAAGGAAGAAAAAATAACATTTAATCAAGATAGAAAAGGAGATAGATATATAATATATAATAAATTAATAGTTTAAAAAACTAAAAAAACACGTTTTTAGAGTTAATCAATCTAAAAAGTAAAAAATAATTGTTAACATAAGACTAAAATTACTGACGAGAAAATGAATATCACTGTTCTAAAAGCTCGAGTGGAGTGCTCGATATCAATCGTTATAATTTTTCACTAGTTTCATTCCGAAATGCAGAGTTAGTTTAAAAATGTCATACAAGGCACCCCACGCTTTTGGAACAGTGACATTAATTTTCTCGTCAGTAATTTTAGTCTTATGCTAACAATTATTTTTTACTTTTTAGATTGATTAACTCTAAAAGCGTGTTTTTTTAGATTTTTAAACTATTAATTTATTTTTCTTTCTCTTTTTGAATATATTCTGCAACATCTGCGTTTGGCAACAAATGAGTATGCAGTAAATTTTATGGTATTTTGTAGAAATACATTTATCATTGTATCTTATTCTACAGAAAACAAGTTAAAAATGTTAACTAACTCTGAACACAATTGACGTAAAATAACATTTATGAATGTGCCAATTGGTTTAAAACAGGGAGGTGGCCAACCCGAATGATCTTGCGGGCCACTTTGGAAATGCGTCCTAACTCCGCGGGCCGCATGTAAAATTATATATCCACTTATTAGATTTAGACCCACTATAGACATTTTTTTGGAGTGGGAAATTGAAACATGATGAGTTATTATTTTTGTGTTTACTATGATTCTTACATGTAAACATAGACAATATAATAATAATGATACCAAACGCACATTGTAAAGAAACATATAACACTAAATAGGAAATATAAAAAAATATACAAACTTAAAGGAAATTAAAAAAAGAAAATCATTAAAAAATATTTAGTTTACTGGTGAGATATTTGTTTCTCCACACGTTCACTTAGATTTTGCAAATCGATGCGCGCGCATCATGAGTTTGTAGAATATAATTTAATTATTCTGCGAACTTATAACTTTTAAGTTAATTTTAATTTACGAAGTTAATTTTTTTTTTTTCATAATTTCGACAGTTCATTTTTGAATATATGGATGCACACATAATGTATTTTTGATACATGGGTTTTCACTACTTTGGCTGGGGTGGCTTATAAAATAAATATATTGTGTAAAAGTGTGATAAATCTCACAAACATCAAAAATGTTCAAGGCGGGCCCCATGTTGGCCCCTTCTAGTTTAAAACGTTACAGAAAAACGAGATGCACCAGTTTAGTCTCTAGAAAGCTTTTAATGTTGATGTCGTGATATTGTAGAACTGTTGGAAAACAAAATAATGCATCAATTTTTAATCATTTATTCACTGGTGATGATGTTAAAAAGATGAACTGAAGAGGGTTGCGATAAAAAAGATTTATTTTCCTTAAAAGATTCAATTTCTAAATAAAATTAAATACTATAGAAATGAATATTAAATATCGACGAAATAGAAATAGTAAAATTTGACAAACTCATTCATTCAGAAAAGACTAGCGTCTCAAGCAAAAATGATTAAGCATAGAATATATATATATTGTTGACTATTTTTTATAAATGTTATTAACGATAGATGGCGCAGCCAGCGCTGACTTCGTAGATGATGCAACCGCGCTGAATGAATAACTGTACATACACTACGCGGCCAATAGTATAAAGAAAAGAAAGCAATGCAAACAACAGCAAGAGCGGATGCTCTGAGAAATGTTTGCTGATAATTAAATAAAATAAATGAAATTAGTAATATTTGGTTTTTAAAGATAACAATATATATTTCCTAAAAATTAACTTTAAAATCATTGTACCAAACCGCAAGCAAACATTCTCGTTGGTTACTGTAGTGTTTTTCCTGAATATTCGCGTATTAAATTATATAACTCACTTCAATTACTAATTCCCAATATTTTCTGGTCATAATAAAAATTGACTACTGGAATATTTTTTTTATAAACAAGGGGGAAAAAAACATTTTTATACCATTTCTTTTACTTCACATACATATTGTTCACCTCTCCTCTCTTTTTGCTTTTTATACGTTAGTAAATAAAGAAAATAAAAGAAATAAACTCTTTTACTTCTGAATATGAAACTTACACTAATTTTGACACTAATTAATGATATTGAGTAGTTACTTGCGAATTATTTACATGAATTCTATTTCATTACCCTGTAGGAAGGATCCTCAATATTTGGAATTCTGTTCATATTTCAACTTAAAACTCTTTTAAATTGATTGATGAAATATTTGAACAGTGATAAGAGGGGATGGTTTTTTATTTAATTATTTATTTTATACAAATAAAGAATAAAACATCTCAAGTAAATAAGAAAATAACCAAGAAAAATAGAACTTTTGTATGAACAAAAATTTAAATTATTGTGAATTTCAAAGCACTAGCAATTATTTTTTCTTGCAATAGCAATTATTTTTAGAGGATTCTTGGTTTAAAACATAGAACGAACTAATTTCCTTTTATTATTATGCAGCAGTTGTATAAAGAATAGACAGATTTGTGGCCGTATAAACGCACTAGAACTTGATCGGAGACCCCACACACAAAACAGCACGAAAGTTATTCCACATATGTTGAAATTCAATTATTTATACAGGATAAAAATAACTAATATAATATAAAAAGTAAATAGAAAATTCCTTCCTTTTCTTCATTGGTGCAACAGCCCCATGGTGGGCCAAGGACGTCTGGCAGATTTCGAGACAGATGTTAAATAGAGAATTTGATGTGTGATATTACATTAATTTAATATAGCATGATCCAAAAGTGAATTGTTAATAAACGATGGATTTATTAACAAAGTTTTAGTAATTGAAAACAGGTATTTACAATTATTAAAATTTTAATAATTGCAATTACGTGCACACATAGTTCAATTCCTGGTCTACAAATGGAATCATAGAAAATGCTCAAAATATGAACACTTCATCTGTACACATAAATTCACGCGGCGATATGTTTTGGTACCTATCGCACAGTTGCAACCTCTTAATGTTATTAGTTTGTTTCATTTCCTGAAATTCTATCTTCTTCCCAGTGTGATGACGTGTTCTGTATGAAATTCCAACCCGGCCGAATAATCTTATCAATGATTTTCTGGCAGATTTAAGAAAGAGTTCCTTTGTAATCCTTTTTTAACTATAGGCTTACCACTTGGACGCATGTCCTTTTCGGCAACAGTTTCTCCAAATATCTACACTAGAATTCAAATCGTCATTTTTGTTTGTCTATTTGTTTTCAATTTCTATTCAAACTTAATATGCACTGTAACGTAAGATAAAGTTTTACAACCGTGCTCAGTTATGAAACTTCTTTTTCCTCTAAAACAGGGGTGGCCAACCTAAATGATCTTGCGGGACGCTTTGGAATTGCATCATAACTCAGCAGGCTGCATGTAAAATTAGATATCCCCATATTATATTAAAATCCACTACAGACAATTTTTTTGGAATGAAAAATTGAAGCATAATGAGTTATCATTGTTGTGTTTATTATTATTCTTACATGTAAATATAGATAATATAATAACAATGATATTAAACGCACATTGTAAAGAAATCTATAACACTGAAAATGAAATATAAAAAAAATATAAATATAAACGAAAAAAAAAAAAAAAATGAAGTCCTTAAAAAATATTTATTTTACTAGTGCGATATTTGTTTCTTCACTCTTTCACTTAGCTTTTGCAAATCGATCTCAATTTGGGTATTTGCACATCGTAATCGGTGTTGCAGGTTAGCGTCCGTTATGTATGGGCTTGTTTTGTATTTGGTAAATTTCATTTTCGAAAAAAAACGATTCGCAGGCTTAAATTGAACCCAAAGTGCTAACAACTATTTGTGCCAGATTTGATGATTTAATAATGTATTTTAATTCAATATTGTATTGTAAAGCAACCAGTTACATTTGGAGATATTCTGAGGCCGACTCGATTTCAACATGAAAGGGAGATGAATATAGTTCGAAAATTTTGTTGTATTTGTCTAACTCTAAATTACTGATCGGCTTTTAAAAGCAGCTGTAAATTTTCTTAATTGTTTAGCATATTTAATGTAATTTTGAAAATATGGATGCACAAATAATGCATTTTTTAATACACTAGTTTTCCCTATTTTGGCCATTATAAAATGAATATATTTTTTAACAGTGTGATAAATCTCACGAGCCGGAAAAATACTCAAGGCGGGCCGCGGGTTGGCCACCCCTGCTCTAAAAATTCATAAAGACAGTTTCATTTATAAAAAAATTATTAGTAAATTCATGGTTGTATCGATTTTAATCACATGCTAGTATTTAGTTCGATTTTAGAGCAACCATGTAGATGTAATTATAAAATGATTTTTTTTTTTATGTGGCGGGTATTAGGGTATTATAATTATTGTAGGAATAAAAATCATTACATAGGTAGACATTCTGTATCCAGGCTGCTAGTACTTTACTGATAAAGGCTCAGATATTTTAGTTTTACAATAAAATATAAAACACCATATAAAACGTTTTTTCAGCATTCAAATTTTTTACTTTTTGTAAAAAATTTAAATATTAGAAAAATATTCCGTGTCATAATCTTTCGTCAAAATATCTTCCAAAAAAAAAATGGCTTATATTTTTAGAAGTAAAATTGACTTATGGGGACTGATAGCTGAGTGACTAGCGCTCGGTGCCACAGGCTTTCGGTTCGAGTCCCGTCCACTTTAAACAGTAGGTCCCTGTTTAAAGTGGACTCGAGACTGTAAGGCATAGGGCTGACAAGCCTACCGCCTAAAAAGAAGACATCTCATGTTTCGGAATCTGCCTGTAGATAGTAGGTCTTGGCCCAACATGGAGTTCCATAGAAGAAGAAAATTAGCTTATGGTAAACTGGGAAACTTGCTTGAGTTTTTATTATTCGGTTCCTATCAAATCGCTTGATTAAAAGGGTAACTTCGACATAAAGAGATCTCTAATTATTTATCAGATAAAAAAAAAAATTTAAGCAGGCCGCCCTTTGCATTACTGATAAAAGATACAATGCTCGATTATTTTACAAAAAAAAATATATATATATATATGTTTATGTTTAAAAATGAAATATGTTTAAGTTAAGTTTCGTTACATTTAAAACACATACTTCATTATTGTATTTATTACGAAGGCACATGCCTTCTTTTTTTATACCTCGACTTACGCGAAAGCAGTTACTCGGTTTTTCCGTTTAGCAATACTGTAGCCCAGTGGCAACCTGCTCATCTAGATTTCGGGAGAACCCCATTCAGACAAGAAGCTAAATGGTAATTGTGACAATGTGTGCAAAGCGTTATGCATCAATAATTAGGCTGCCTAACAGGAGTTTTCTCCCGTACGATATGCAAATGAGGAGTATTTACCCATAAAACTCTTCCCTGAAGGTAATGTCCTGCTCTCATCACTGGTCTGGTCTGTGGGTTACCCGTGGCACACATCAGTGAAACATGAAACCAAGCAATGTTAAAAAATAAAAAAGATCGCTTCCCGCTGTGTTCAAAGTTTTGCTAGCTTTCTTACGTTGCCCGAGTTATAATTTTACAGTTTCCCGTTATACACTTTACAGTTTCCCGTTATTATTTTGGCTTTATTGTAAATGCTGACAACATAATTTTCTGCATTGTAATTCAATTACTTTATGTATCTCATGAATAGAGAATTTAAAATTTTTTTTTTTTAATTCACTTAATTGTTCATGTTTCCTTAATTCTTAGCCGCTACTCCATCTATGTCGACTTTTTAAACTCTTTTTTTAATTAATATACACACACACACATATATATATATATATATTGTTATATTGGGGGCCTGATGGCCGAATGGCTTGGCTCCCTGGGTAATGCAAAGTGAGTAACATCGGTGCAGCCCTTATTGGCATCCAAAGACGTCCATGTCTGTTTGCCAGCTGCATTGAAAAAAAATATATATATTGTTACATTGGCATATAAATTTTCTCTATTTTAGCGTGTTTTGGTTGAGGAAAGTCTTCAATGTAATCTTATAACTTTTTTTTTTTTTTTTGTTTTTTTTTTTTAGAATGTTTTTTTTTAATTTTTAAAATTTTTTTTTTTTTTTTCGCTTTTATTTTCAGGAGGTTTATTTTCACCAATTGTAAATTTTTTCAGGAAGGTAAAAGTGGAAAATTGTAGAATTTTTATAAGAAAAATGGATTGACATACTGGAGGATTAAACTCAATCAGAGTAAGTACAAGTGCCTCATGTTCAGTAGATCAAGAAGGTCGGAGTATCCTCCGAATCTCATCATTTTTGGCAAGCTCGTCCCCTGGGTGCACGAATACAAGTACCTCGGGCTAATTTTTGACGCAAAATTGACTTTCTCAATCCATCTGAGATCCAGTTTCAAAAATTAACTGCGAAATTATGAGAAAAATTAAATTTTGATTTTAAACTAATGTTCTTGCGAATGTATGACAGATATTGCCTGTTTTATTTATGAATTTACATTTATGAGTTCGCAGAATAATTCAATTATATTCTGCGAACTCATGATGCGCGCGCATCTTGGAACATCTAATATAACAGGTTCTATCTTTCACTTTACGTGACGTCAATGGCCATCCCTAGATACAGTACTAGTTCATTGTTGATAGCAAAGCAAACCAGACCCTTAGTTGTAATATTAAACCGATTTGCAAAAGCTAAGTGAAAGTGTAGTGAAACAAATATCACACTAGTAAAATAAATATTTCTTAATGATATTTTATTAATTATATTCTTAATGATATTTCTTTATAATATTTCTTATTACATTATTTATGTTTGCATGTAAGAATAATAGTAAATACAAAAATATCTAATATGGGGATATATAATTTCATATGCGGCCCGCGAGTTATAATGCATTTCCAAAATGGCCCACAATATCATTTGGGTTGGCCACCCCTGCTTTAGAACGAACTACTCCAACCATTTCCAGTCTACAAAAAAAGACCAACGGCTATTCTAACTCTAATTCGACTCTTTTCCTGAAGTCAAACGACGGAGGGTGGATTATCCCAGTTCATTGTGAATCTGAGGGGCTATTCTAAATTACCGCAAGTACCACCCTACGGCGCTTAACTACGAGAGCTTCGCTACGATGTGTACACGCGACTGCTTTTCACGTGATCCCAGTCACCGTTTCTTCTCGTTTTCTCTTAGTTGACTGATTCGTATTTTATTTTTAATTTTTAGCTATGTTATAATTTCTTTTGCAAAATAGCTATCTTTTTAAAAAGCTTATCTTTTTTAATAAATAGTTTATTTAATTATTATTTAATCAGAATTTCATAATATTATTTATCTTTGTTTTATTTCGTTTGATGACATGTACAGTGGACCCCTAATTTTTACTGTTGGTATTTGCTATTTAATTTTATTTTATTTAAATTTTAAATTTTTACAGAGTTTTCTATCATGTTAAATTAACTTAACTTATTGCAATTATTTTACTGATTTTCTTGTGGTATAGACAGTTCAAAGACGGCAGAGAACGCCTTGAAGACGAAGAGCCCTCTGGTCGACTTTCAACCTAAACCGACAAAGCTCACGCCCAAAAAATTAAAGTTTTGGTGCTTGCAAACCGTCGATTTACAATTAGAGACCTTGCTGAGGATGTTGGAATTTCAAAAGGATCGGTCAATTCCATTTTGGGCCTCAAACGCGTCCAATCTCAATTGGTACCAAAAACACTGAATGCGCCAGCTCACACTGCATTGATTCTTCGTGACGTTTCGAAAAAAATGAAACCCATATCATTCCACAACAACCGCATTCACACCGTGCAACTGCTGGCTATTCCCTAAACTCAAAAGATCACTCAAAGCCGAAGCAATTGCCGACTGTTGGAAGCTCCAATTTGAGCAAAATCCTAACATGAGTCACGAATTCACAAACAATTTAATTGCTTCTGAAACAAATAATTATCTCAACACTCCTCACGTTAACTTTAATTATCACATCACCGCCCAGGAAATAATAGAATTTATTAACTCACTAGACCCACATAAAGCAACTGGGCATGACAAAGTAAATAATAATATGATCAGACACCTACCAATTAAATTTATCTGGTGGCTCATAGTAATTTTAAATGACATTTTAAATCTCTCCTATTTCCCAGACGCATGGAAAACAGCAATCATTACACCTATTCATAAACCAGACACAAACCCATCGCTGCCAAGTAACTACAGACCAATCTCGGTTCTCCGTAATTTCAGTAAAATATACGAATTCGCTATTTTAAATAGAATTAACAATTTCTGCGACAACAGTAACATTTTAATTCCGGAGCAGTTTGGTTTCCGTAAAAATTTAAGTACCACACATCAACTGCTCAGAGTAACTGAACTCATTTACCACGGATACAGCACACGAAAATTAACTGGTGTCTTATTTCTTGGCATCGCGAAAGCGTTTGACAAGATATGGCACACCGGCTTAATTTTCAAACTTAAAAAGCTTAATTTCCCGCTACCGCTTACACTTATTATTAAATCTTTTCTCGAAAACCGTTCTTTCCAAGTAAAATTAGACAACACAATTTCTACCAGTCGTAAAATTAAAAGCGGACTACCCCAAGGGTCAATTTTATCACCGCTATTATTTAATATTTACGTAAACGATTTTCCACGCGACACCGACATACACACGGCCATGTACGCGGACGACACGGCAATAATCACCCAACACACCCATGCATTCACTGTTTACTACAGACTTCAAAATTTTATAGAAAAACTTGAAAGATGGCTATGCCTCTGGAAAATAAAAGTCAATCCTAATAAATGTGCAGCGTTAATTTTCCATAGAAGAAGATCAACTGTTAATATGTACCAATTTCAAATCTTTAATGAACCAGTGCCTTTTGTTTACGAATACAAGTACCTGGGGGTTATTCTAGATAGGAAACTAAACTATAGCAAGCATTTAAATTACACCATGGGGAAAGCGATTAAAGCTAAACGCGTAATCACTCCTCTCGTAAACAAGAAAAGTAAACTTTCGATCGGAGGTAAACTCACCATCTATATTTCTCTCATAAGACCGATTTTATTATACGCCGCGCCAGTCTGGATAAACTCCGCCATTAATTCGCTCAAAAAATTTCAAGCATTCCAAAATCAATTTCTTTTAACCATTACCGACGCACCACTCCATTACAATAGATATAGGATCCATAACGAATTAAATCTCGAACCGTTTTTAAATTACGCCAAAAAATTATCTGAAAATCTACTTCTTAAAATTCCAAACACTCAAAATCCGCTTCTCTTAAATCTTCCAGACTTTAATCGCAATTCCACATACGCTAAAAAACGACCACTTTCAATTTTCAATCAAGATTTTAATTCCTTTCCCATCGCGAAACGCATCCATATCGATCCCGGATAAGTTTTTAATAATTTTTCGTATCAATTTTCTTTCCGAGTAATTTTCAATTCGCCTCATTAGTATACACCCTTTTTGCACTATTTACGTTCGTCCGCCGACCTTCGAGTACCGCTGTTTACGTTTTCGCCTCGCATCACGACCGCTCTTGTCATGTGTGATAGACTCTGCCCTCTCTTTCCTTTCTAAACTCTCCAGGAATGGCATTGCATTAATAAAAAATATTTTTAATGTTACTCCATATATTTATTATAAATAAATATTTAACTTAACTATTATTTTTACATTTTTAGAAAATTTTTAAAAAATTTTATATACACTAACAGTAATTTCTCTTCTTATTTTTATACAGAGCATGCGCTCATTTAATGTTAATTTTTCTCTGCAACTTAATTTGGTAAATTATAATTAATTATGATACTTAAATTCCTCGGAGGTACAGGGACTCCAAATAACAATAGCCTCTGCTCTGCTCTGGAGACACCGTTTTGAGTCGATTGAAGAGAATCAAAGTGAATCGGCGCGCGCTTCGAAAGCCATCCCTTAGCCCCCACTTTTTAGCATGCATTGAGGATTGGAAAAAAAGTTGGCATAAGTGCATTGTGTCCGGAGGGGATTACTTTGAAGGAGATGAAATAAATTTGGAAGAATAAATAAAGAGTTTTTGAAAAATAAAATAATAATTATTCTTGCTTTTTAGGCATAGTAGTACATATATTTTTAATTGATGATATGGAATTTTAGTACCTCTAATGCTCAAACGTACTCCTTAAGGAAACGTCGCAATCACACCATTGAGAGTCAATCAAGTCTTAATGGCAAGAGATAAACGGTTAAAATGATTTTCAGACTACCCAATAAAACAGGGGTGGCCAAGACGCGGCCCGCCTTGAATATTTTCGAGGCCCGTGAGTTTTATCACACTTTTACAAAATATATTTGTTTTATGATGCCCAAAGTAGTGGAAACCAATGTTTTAAAAAAAATAAGTTATGTCTGCATCCATATATTTAAAAATTAACTAACCGAAATTATGAGAAAAAATTACCTGTGATTTCAAAATAATATTCGTGCTAATATGTGACAGATATTCGCAAAAATATTTCAGTTATAAGTTCTCACAATAATTAAATTATATTCTGTGAACTTATGATGCGCACGTATCTTGGAACATCTAATACAACAGGTTCTACGTTTCACTTTAAGTAACCGGTCCTGAATGGTCGAGTGGCTAGCGCTCGGTACCACAGGTTTTGGGTTCGAGTCCTGGCGATGCCATGAATGCTTGTAGGGGTTCGGAATCCACTTTAAGCCGTAGGTCCCGGTCTTCTATGACTGTAAGAGCATTAAGGCTCGTACCCACCGAGGCGAGACAAGATTTGACCAATCACTAGCCTCACCACGTTCACCTGAAACCGGTTTGAAATGCACCGCTTCGAGTTGACTAACTTTCAACTCGAAGCGGAACTTCATTAGGCGCAATGCTATTTCGGATGTTTCGCTGTGAAGAGGTCGAAAAAATGTTCTCCCTGCTGCATGTCGCGTCGTTGCCTGTCGCCTCGGTGGGACGGCTCTCGGCCTTTACGGAGCAAAAGTCAGACTTCTACCTACGGGTGCTCCATCACAACAGAAGCGAAGCCGCTTCCTTAACCTTCAACCATCAGTCCATACGGGTTCGTGGGCTTGGTCTAGATTAGTTATCTACTAATCTAGACCAAGATAAGTAACAACAACAGCAACTTTAAGTATCCTCAGTGACCAACTCTAGATACACCCAGTTGATTGTTGATAGCAGAGCAAACCAGACTCTTAGTTCAAGTTGTTAGCGCTTTTGGTTCAACTTGCACCTGCTAATCGGGTTTTATTTATTTTTTTTTCAAAAATGAATTTGACCCAACACAAAACACGCGCAAACATAACCGACGCTAACCTGCAACACCCATTATGATATGCAAATACCCAAATTGAGATCGATTTGCAAAAACTAAGTGAAAGAGTGGAGAAAATATCGCACTAGTAAAATAAATATTTTTTTAATTATTTCCTTTTTTTTATTTCGTTTATATTTATATATGCTTTGTATTTCATTTTTAGTGTTATATATTTCTTTATAATGTGCGTTTATTATTTGTATTATGTATTATACAAATTATATATGTTTATTATATGTATTATTTGTATTATTAATTTGCGTTTATTATTATGTGTATTTCATTATTATTATATTATCTATGTTCACATGTAAGAATCATAGTAAACACAAAATAATAACTCATTATGTTTCAATTTTTCACTCCAAAAAAATGTCAATAGTGTGTCTAAATCTTATATGGGGATATGTAATTTTATATGCGGCCGGCGGAGTTATGATGCATTTTAAAGTGGACCGCAAAATCATTTGGGTTGGCTACCACTGCTTTGGAGCGAACTACTCCAATCAATTCCAGTCTATAAAAAGAGACCAAGGGCGATTCTAACTCGAATTCGACTCTTTTCCTGAAGTTAAACGACGGAGGGTTGATTATCCCGGTTCATTGTGAATCCGATGGGCTATTCTAAATTACCGCAAGTACCACCCTCCGGGTGTCTGACTGAGGGAGCTTCGCTACGATGTGTACACGTGACTATTTTTCACGTGATCCTACTCACCGTTTCTTCCCGTTTTCTCTTAGCTGACTGATTCGTTTTTTTATTTTTAATTTTTAGTTATGTTATAATTTATTTTGGCAAAATAGCTTATCTTTTTAAAAAGCTTATTTTTTTTAATAAATAGTCTATTTAATTATTATTTAATCCGATTTTTATAATATTATTTATCTTTGTTTTATTCTGTTTGATGGCACATGCGGTGCACTTCTAATTGTTTCTTTTGGTATTTGCCATTTAATTTTATTTTCCTTAAATCTTAAATTTTTGAGTTTACTATCGTGTTATTTTAAATTAGTGCAATTACCTTAACTGATTTTCTTACATATATTTTTAATTGATGATATGGAATTTTAGGGACACTAAGTCGCAAAGGTACCCCTTAAGGAAACGTCCATTACCATTGCCAAAGGAATGACATATGGGAATCCAATATAGGTGAATTAGACCTCACATATGCCAGACAGCGCATTTTAAGCTCCAGTCATCGGCTTTTTCTTTTAACGCGAGTTCTAATATTATTGATTGCGTATGGAAAGATTGCGGACGTATAGCAACATTGTGAATAGTGGTGAAATTATTAAAAGTATAGCGTAGGTAGTGCTTGTTTGGATTATTCGTAAAATAGTTAAAAAATAAAGTATATATATTATCGGTTAATAATATTATAAATATTAGGGTAATAATAAATAGTTATTAATATTATAAATATTTTTAAAATTTTAGAAAAATTTATCTTGGCCCGCCAAACTTGTTTTTCTTCGATTTTTGGCCCGCGACCGAAAAAGTTTACCCATCCTTGCCCTAGAATTTATATGGGATGTTTTGGAGAGATGCCTTTCAGGCTATATTTGCCAGAAAATATCCAACACCCGAAACAGATGCTCAATAAGCAATGGACACTTTTACCTCAACAACTATTGAATAATTTTGTTTAGAGAAACTTGAGACGGCAGTAAGCAACTATTACTGTTAAGAGTACTTAGAGTAAGGTAGATAACTCTGACTAAGTGACATCTATTTTATGTTATACCTCTTGGGCAGACAAGCATTTATACTAACTTCATTCTTTCGATAAAGCAATTCTGTTTGATATCATTTGATTCCATATTGTATTTGATTACATGCGTTCCATTTATTTTTTAGAAAGTATTCTATATTTATCAAATGCAAAATACAGTCTCCATAATCTGAATTTCATGTCTCGCATTTGATTTCTTGCCAAGTTACGGAAGAAAAAAAAAAGTGGTTGCTTAAGTTTTGCAGATCGGTGTAATAACAGAAGATTTAACTTTTTTTTTTCGATCATTATTTTCCCCCCTTGAATCTCATGATAATTTAATATTTGACTGAAAAGTAATGATCAGTTTGTGCGTTAAATATGATTTGATTTGGAATGTTTTTTTAATTGAAACAGAATGCTATTTTAATAATAAGTCTGACAAAAGCACCTCCGTTTTTAATTTGCCATATTAAATTAATAATGTTATATATTGTCAAGAAATATATCGTAATTATGCAAATAATTGCATGATTACAAGAATTTTCTTGCCACCACTACAACAGCACAAAAGACACCACGCACTAGTGAAAGACAGGTTTAAATATGAAAACATAAAGTTTACAGCTCGTCATAAATAATACCCAATGTAAGGTTGCCACAAAATGAGTAACGAGCCAAGTCGCCAAGCATGATCTTCTACTAGACCTGGGGTCTCCAAACTTTTCAGCCTTCGGGGCATACTTTTTACTCCAGTAAGTACCGAGGGCCAAAACCGTTTTAATTTTTCTGCCATTATCTATAATTTCTAGACTAGTCGCCGAGTACGCGAGTACTATTCGCTTCATTCTCCAAAATGAAGTACACACAGAATCTTTATAGATCTAAGTTAACCGATGAGCATCTTAAATCTCTTTTAATAATTTTTACAAGTAAAATTGATCCACTATTGTCAGTGAAAAATTACAATTACTTAAATCTCATTAGTATTTTTTTACAAGTGGATATCCCACGGTTTCATTCGCGTTAATTTAGCTTTTCCGTTCCTGAGGGATTTTCAGGATAAAAATTATATGTTCGATTCAGGATATATACATTAAAAACATCGATATACATACATATGCAATACTCTTTACCCCAACATAACTACCGAGGGTAACCGCGGGATGTTCACTAGATTATAATGTTAGTGGGATTCATTTCAATTATTTGTCAGATGTTATGCTTAAGCTAAATTTTCTGCGTATTATGCTTGCTATACCTAGCAAGTAAATAAAATCGAATTATTATCATTCTGCGTTTTTTCATCCAACTTATTATAGCAACAATATGCTATTCGCTGTCGCGGGGCTGATGGATGACACTGGCGGGCCGGATTTGGCCCGTGGGCCGTAGTTTGGAGACCCCTGGTCTACAGAATCGCCGATCCCGCACTTATTTAGAGCAAAATGATCTATTCGGCAATTTGTCCTATTTTTATATATTTTTACGAATTTCTTTGACTTTTCCAGATCGATAAAATTCCCTGACTTTCCTATTCCGTCGCCATCCTGTTATAGTTTATTATTTAAACGAATATATTCAATTATTTAAATCTTTCAGCAATCATTTTCTTTAATGATTTTTTAACGACTTTATTTGCAGAAAATTACCAAACTTTATAAACCTTAAATAAGCGAATGAATGAATTATTTACAATCATAACATCAGTTACAATCGTAACGCTTGAAAATCTGATATCTTGCCACTCAGGATTCTCATTTGCTGGCGTCCTACAACGTCAGATTTTAATATCTTTGGGCAGGGGTCTCCAAACTACGGCCCGCGGGCCAAATCCGACCCGCCAATGTCATCAATCCCGCCCGCAACAGCGAATAGCTTATTGTTGCTGTAATAAGTTGGATAAAAAAAACACAGAATGATAATAACTCGGTTTTATCTACTTGCTAGGTAAAGTTTAATGGCAAGCATAATACGCAGAAAATTTAACTTAAGCATAACAACTAACAAATAATTTAAATGAATCCCACTAACATTATAAATTAGAGAACATCCCGCGGTAGTTATACCTACCTATTTCCGCTTTTAACCACTAGATGTCGTCAAGTATCATGGTCGTATCGATACACACAATAGTAATTGTAATAACTGAACAAGCGAATTTAGCAAGCGTATGCTCGCTCAGAGCGCGTATTCGGCGACTAGTCTAGAAATTATAGATAATGACAGAAAAATAAAAACGGTTTTGGCCCTTGGTACTTACTGGAGTAAATGGCCCTAAGGCTGGAAAATTTAGAAACCCCTGTCTTAGGGAAAACCTACTTTTAATGACAAAGTTGGCTCGTAGCTTTAATCTCACTTCTAAAAGTGAACCGTGGAACAAAATACAAAAATAAGAAGCACCTAGTCTATACTGCCCTCTCTTATAGTCGATACTTATAAATAATTATATTTGAAAATTTAAAGTACGCATGGTAAAGCAAAAGAAAAAAAAAAGGTGAAATTATTTTTATCTTGCTGCTATCCGGTTTGTTATTTGTTCGGCAAATGTTATTTCTAAGTACATATTTTTTCCCCACTGAATTTCCAGCAATTAAAGCTAATTATTTCCAGCAAAGCGATTAAAAATTAAGCGAGTAAAATAAAACAATTTCTCTTTTCGGAAAAAGAAACCAGGCGAGAACGAATTGAAAAAAAGTAAGGGAGCGTAGCTAAAATATAGCACACTGAACTGTTTAAGTGATAACTCCCTTACTTGATGAAACATGGCAAATTTTTCATTGTGTAAGGAAATTATCACTTAAACAGTTTTTTTTTTTAAAACCGTTCCCCCTTAGAAAACCGTTTCGGTAGGTTGAAAATAAAAAATATATATATAATAAATTTTACAATATATATATATATAATGTAAATATATTATATACTACAAGACCCGGTCACACGTTGCTGTGGCTTTCTTGTATTTCGTTCAATTATTAGATACTATAATTGGTATTGTTAAGGAAGTGATAGGTAAAGAATGATGAAAAGATCAAATTAAGCTTCAATGAATAGAAAATGTTTAATTTTTATTAATTTAATGAATGAGGTAGATAATGTTGATTTTTAACACTGCTTTATAATTATTTTACGTAATTTAATTTTTAATAATCATTACTTTCATTTAACAAAGAACTAAGCGATGAACAATATTTCTTATTGGTCTGTCTTTCGTCAAAATAAATAAATTCTATGGTTTTCCAACACGTGAGCCTGCAACATACAGCTGGCCATGGGAGAAACACGGATTCTCCAAGTCCAAGCCACAAATAGCCATTGCCTGCCCTTGCGACTTTTTTATTGTCATCGCAAAAGCCAAACGTATCGGAAATTGTAGCCTTTTGAAAGGCATTGTAGATTCTGATGGTATCATAGGAATTCGAGGTAACAGGACGACTTCGCCTTTAAACTTTCCAGTCAATATCGTTACTTCAAGTACGTTTCCGGTAATTCTTCTGATGACTAATCGTGTACCGTTGCATAATTTTGGTGGATTTAAGTTACGCAATAGAATGACCGGTGAACCAATTTTCAGACAAAGATTGTGTGGCGGCATTCCTGACATATCCAGATAATTTAAAAATTCAATCTGAAAATTGACGATCTGGTTTTCATCAGCAATGGTGTCGATTGACTTAAAAGTCATCAGATTGCCTGGCAATAAAGTTTGTATTTACAGTTAATTTCATCAACATCAACATTTTTTGCTGCCAAAATTGCACGATTATTGAGCCAATTGTGGTCTAAGTGATTATTAATAATATCCGGAAATACACTCTCAATTAGTTCATTTTTTTAATGAACAACAGAGCAATGGCAATATCTGGTAATTGGATATATTGCGTATTTTTATGTAGTCTGAATGTACCGTTTCTATTTTACAGGGAATAGACCTCTGGTAAATTTATATCTTTATTATTTATTATGTTGTGCTAGTTTAAATGCTGTCGACACAAAATTGTTCCAAAATTTGCATGTAATTCCAAGTTTAATAATTAAAATAAAAAATATTTATGTAGCTATAATCATTTCCTGTAAATATTTATGAAAAACATAAATACAAAGTTTTGTAGCATTTGGATCAAAATTACTTGTGTTATGGTGTTTCACATGAAAACAAAAAGCATAAAAATTCATTCTGAGAAAAAGCTAAAAACAACTTTTAATTAGAGATATTACTTTTAAAAATGTTGTAAATATATTAAAATGCCATTGAATTATCAAGTTCATAGTCTTATTTATTAAAAAATATAGTTTTATTTTTCCTTACAGCTCTAAATATTTTCTGAGCTTCGTTTTGAAAAAGTTAAAATTTACTCGACAAAATTTTTTTTTTACAACTTCCTCCTATTTGCAAAGGCTTTTTAATATGAAATGACACGGATTAAAATATTTAGCCTTTTAGCAAGTGTTTTGATTAAATATATTTCAAAACCTTTGAATTTCACATAAAAATATCAACTTTAACTATTTTTTATACTGTTTATTCTTTAAAATATGGATAAACATTGCAAAAATGCAAAACTTGATAATTCAAAAATAAATAAAACATGAACAGTTTTTTCCTTTGCAAGTATTTTTATATTTACTCCAACGATGAAATCATAAAAAAATTTTGTGGATGTCAAATTCTCAGAATAATCAATAATTTATCGGAATACTTATTTAAAAGAATATATATTTCAGTTCTTAATTAGTGCAAATAAGAATTTTACAACTAATTATCGAAATAGTAATTGCAACCCTAAAGAAATTGGCGAAATATTCAGGTTTGCAAGATTGGCGACTTTCTCAGGGGTAGATTTCAACCGATTTTGCATTTAAATAAAAAAAAAAAAATCTGAATAAAAACTATCCTATCTCTCAAGTTGGAACAAAACACACATTAAAAAAAAAAAAAAAGTTAAAATCGGATTCTTAGTTTCGGAGTTCATCGCGAACGAACATCGTGACACGGGAATTATATATAGTAGATATTTCGGAATAAATAAATAAATAAATATATATATATATATACAGTGGTACCTCGACATACGAGTGCCCCAACATACGAGTTTTTCGAGATACGAGCCGACGAGCAAGTGATTTTTTGCTTTTAGTTACGAGCGAAATTCGAGATACGAGTCCGGTTCGGTTCGGTTCGTTAGTAACACGCAGTCGCGCCATCACGATCAGTTAGCAGCGTGCTTCCGCTGTGATAAGTTGTGTAGTTGTGTTCGCGTTTTGTGTTGCGTTTATATTTACAGTTGTAGTTCGTTTATTTTTATAACCATGGATCGGAAAAAAGTTTGTAAAAAGTCAAGTGCTAAGAAAAAGATGATGAGTATTGAATTAAAACGTGAAATTATAGAAAAACATGAGCAAGGTGTTCGAGTTGTTGACTTGTCGAGGCAGTATGGCCGTAGTACGTCCATGATATGTTCTGTGCTTAAACGGAAGGAGTCGATAAAGAGTGTAACGCCGGCTAAGGGTCTTACGATAATTTCAAGCTGCGAACCACCCTTCATGAAAATATGGAGAAACTGCTGATGGTGTGGGTGACAGAAAAGCAGCTCCAAGGAGATACCTTGACGCAGACCATCATTTGCGAGAAGGCAAGAGCGATCTACGGAGATTTGCTGAAGCAAACCCCGCAGACTTCCATCGACGAGGCATCCGAAGAGTCATTTAAAACCAGCCGGGGCTGGTTTGAGAATTTTAAAAAAGAGGAGCGGTATTCACTCCGTTGTCAGACATGGTGAGGCAGCAAGTTCAGATATAAAGGCAGCTGAGGATTACATTAAAACATTTTCCGATCTAATAAAAGCCCAAGGATACATCTCTCAGCAAGTCTTCAACTGTGATGAGACAGGGCTGTTCTGGAAAAAGATGCCGAATAGAACATATATAACGGCAGAGGAGAAGATGATGCCAGGCCACAAACCTATGAAGGACAGATTGACTCTAGCACTGTGCGCCAATGCGAGTGGCGACTGCAAGATCAAGCCTCTGCTCGTGTACCATTCGGAAAACCCCAGAGCATTTAAATCACATAAGATTTTGAAAGAAAAACTGCAAGTTATGTGGAGGTCGAACCCGAAGGCATGGGTCACCAGGAAGTTCTTTGTGGAGTGGGTAAACCTGGTTTTCGGCCCTACTGTTAAAAATATCTACAGGAAAATAACCTACCTGTGCAAGCCCTTCTCATCCTCGACAATGCCCCTGCTCATCCACCAAACCTCGAAGATGACATCCTCGAGGAGTTAAAATTCATAAAGGTTCTCTACTTACCACCCAACACCACTCCTATCCTGCAGCCCATGGATCAGCAAGTGATTTCTAATTTTAAAAAACTATACACCAAGCATCTGTTTCGGCGCTGCTTTGAAGTGACGCAGAGTACAAACCTCACCCTTCGAGAGTTCTGGAAGGACCACTTTAATATAGCGATTTGCCTACAAATTATTGATCAGGCCTGGTTGGGAGTTACAACGAAGACCTTGACCTCTGCATGGAAAAAGCTGTGGCCTGAAGCTGTAGCTGAAAGGATCTATGAAGAATTGGAACCCGGTGTTTCAGTAGAAGAGGAGATTGTATCTCTGGGGAAATCCATTGGTCTAGAGGTGGAAGAGAGAGACGTTAACGAGCTCATCGAGGAGTACACCCAGGAACTGACGACTGAGGAGATACAAGAGTTACAGTCACAGCAGCATACTGAGGTTATGCAAGAAATTGGTTTTGAGGAGTCAGAGGAGGAGGTTATTTCTACAGGTGACATAAAGGAGATCTTAGGAATGTGGGAGAGTGTTTCACAGTTCGTGGAAAAAAAACACCCAGAAAAAGTTGCAACAGGTCGTGCATCTGACCTTTTTAATGACACTTGCCTAACTCAGGGGTCGGCAACCTTTTGCGTCGGAAGAGCCAAAAATGACAATTTACAAAATTTCAAAGTTTTAAAGAGCCACAGAATTTTTTCTTGCCAACAATAAATAACCGGTGGGCTGAAAATTCGTAGGCTCACACATAGATGGCGCTACTAGTATTAAATCCATACGATTTTTAGTTAGCCCAAACCTTCAAAAGGCACGTGTATAAATTTGATAGCTGTTCACTATTAGTATGTGAGTTATAGCATTTTTAGTGTTCATCACGTGCAGTCCACTAGGCTGACTGTCGATTGGATTCCGGTGTGAAATGATGGAGCCATGTTTCATCCATTGTCACATATCGACGCAAAAATTCGGGTTTATTACGATTGAAAGGCTCCAAACACTGCTTAGAATCATCAATTCGTTGTTGTTTTGGGTCGATTGTGAGCTCGCGCGGCACCCACTTTGAACAGAGCTTTCGCATATCCAAATATTCATTCACGATATGTCCAACACGTTCCGTTGATATCTTTAGGGTCTCAGCTATCTCAATCAACTTCACTTTACGGCTATCAGAAATTGTTTTGTGGACTTTTTTGATGTTTTCGTCGGTAACAGCCTCCTTGGGACGTCCAATGCGTGCATCGTCCTCGGTGCTCATTTCGCCTCGTTTAAATTTAGCAAACCACTTCTCTACGGTTGATTTTCCTGGTGAAAAGTCCGAATAATGTTTATCGAGCCAAGCCTTGGTTTCAATAGTAGTTATTTTTTTCGCCAAGCAGAAATGCTTTATTAACCCACGAAATTCCTTTTTATCCATTTTTTCAAACTAACAAAAGTTGCTTCACTAAAAATGATATAACTCCCATACTAATATTGCAACAGCTGTCAAATTTATACACGTGTCTTTTGTAGGTTGGGGCTAACTAAAAATCATATGGATTTAATACCAGTAGCGCCGATTTAATAATACTAGCCCACCTGTTAATACTCGCATAAATAAAGTTTTTTTATAAAAAATTCATCATAAAAATTCTATTTATTCATAAGAAAAAAAATATATTTATTCATTATTAGATAACTTATTAGTTAAGTAAAAAACTTATTATTTAAGTAAAAAATTAAAACAATTAAACATTTACTTACAACACTAACTGTAACTTGTAATTTAACAAACAATTGAACAAAAAATTCAATGGGAGCGATGGCTTTGCATGGTTATTCAAGTAGAAAATTTAAACTTTATTAAACAATGTAATTTGTACTTAAAATAAAAAAAACAATAACATACATTTGAGCAAACGTATTCAATGGAAGCTTTGGCTTTGCATGGTTTTAGAAAGTTTGGATAAATTTGGCTCATAACTTGCTGCTTTAAGTTTTAAACACGACTCTAAATTTTCATTTGTTAGTTGGCTTCTTACTTTACTTTTAATTATAGTCATGCAAGAGAACGCTTGCTCGCACGAATATGTCGATCCAAAGATAGTCAGTACTCCAAATGCCAACTTCTTCACCTCACTGTAGCAATCTGGAAGACTATTCCATGCGTCGAATATAAGTGCCTCAACTCGCGCATTTCTTTTAAAGTTGTCCACTTTTGTTGTGTTACGTACATATACACTGAAGTGACAAAAGTCATGGGATAGCAATATGCAAATTTTCAGATGGCAGTAGCATCGCGTAGAACAGGTATAAATGCGCAGAGCTTTCATTTCTGTTCAAGTTATTCATGTGAAGAAGTTTTGACGTGATGATGACCGCACGACGGGAATTAACAGACTTTGAACTCGGAATGTTAGTTGGAGCTAGACGCATGGGTCATGCCATTTCGGAAATCGTTAGGGAATTCAACATTCCCAGATCCACTGTGTCAAGAGTGTGCCGAGAGTATGAAATTTCAGGCATAACATCCCACCATGGACAGAGCAGTGGTCGACCGCCTGCACTTAACGACCGAGACCGGCGACGTCTGCAGAGTCGTAAATTCTAACAGACAAGCAACACTGCGTCAAATAACCGCAGAAATCAATGTGGCACGTACAAGGGACTTGTCTGTTAGAACTGTGCGGATAAATTTGGCTTTCTTGGGCTATTCCAGCAGAAGACCGACTCGAGTGCCTTTACTGACAGAACGACACCGCTTGCAGCGACTCTCGTGGGCACGTGAGCATATCGGTTGGTCCCTAGATGAATGGAAAACCGTGGCCTGGTCCGATGAGTCACGATTTCAGTTGGTAAGAGCTGATGGTAGGGTTCGAGTGTGGCGCAGACCCCACGAAGCCATGGACCCAAACTGTCAGCAAGACATTGTTCAAGCTGGTGGTGGCTCCGTAATGGTGTGGGCTGTTTTTTCATGGCATGGACTTGGTCCTCTGGTGCGACTGGACCGAACATTGACTGGAAATGCTTATGTTCAGCTACTTGGAGATCACTTGCAGCCATTCATGGACTTGATGTACCCAAACAACGATGGGATTTTTATGGATGACAATGCGCCATGTCACCGGGCCACAACTGTTCGCGATTGGTTTGAAGAACATTCTGGACAATTCCAACGAATGATCTGGCCACCTAGATCTCCCGACATGAATCCCATCGAGCATTTATGGGACATCATCGAGAGGTCTTTTCGTGCCCAAAATCCTGCACCATCAACGCTTTCACAATTATGGACGTCTATCGAGACAGCATGGCTCAATATTCCTGCAGAAGACTTCCAACGACTTGTTGAGTCCATGCCACGTCGAGTTGCTGCAATTCGCCGGGCGAAAGGAGAGCCGACACGATATTAAGAGGTATCCCATGACTTTTGTCACTTCAGTGTATTTCTGGACCTCCAACTCTTCCAACTTGCTTTTCAACTCTGTAAATTTTCCACTCCACAAAGCTTTACTTTTTAAATCGATCAATTGCATTTCTAGAGATCCAGTATCAATTCCAAATGGCTCAATGTGGATTTCGTTACTATTTGTGTTGAGAGGATTTACTATGAATGTAAAGTGGTTTTGTTGGTTTTGAATTGCTCAAATCTATCAGCAAATTCGTCTTTAATTTTTTTTATAACTGTGCTGAAGTACCTCCTGTCAACAGTTGCACTAGTTTTATCACGATATTGCTTTAGTAATTGAAATTGAAGTAATTTACCGCTCTGAATATCTTCTGCAAAAAGAATTAATTTTTCTTCAAAACAAACCAATTCTTCTACCAAAACATAGGCTGGCTTTCCCTTTCCTTGCAGTTTTAAATTCAGCTCATTTAATTTCGCTGTGATATCCATCATAAAGTAAAATTTTTGCAACCATTGTCGTTCTCTAATTCAGGGTGATTAATGTCTTTTTCATTTAGGAATGTATTTATTTCATTCAAGCACAAAGCAAAACGTTTCAACACCTTACCTTTGGAAAGCCATCGCACTTTATTGTGAAGTAGGAGGTCGGAATACTGAGTCTCCATTTCGTTTAAGAATTCTTTAAACTGACGATGGTAGAGTGCTTTTGACAAGATGCTGTTAACAATCTTGATTACCAAATTCATGACCTCAACTATTTCGGCCGGAAACGTTTGGGCACAAAGCGCTTCTTGGTGTATTATGCAGTGAAACGTAAGAATTTCGTGGTTTATTTTGCTCTGAAGAATCGTTATTGCCCCTTTATTTTTTCCTGTCATACTTCTGGCTCCATCAGTTGCTATTGAAACGATTTTATTTAAATCGATCTTATTGTCTTCAAGGCATTTTTGCACAGCATTCGCTATATCTTCCCCTCTAGTTTGTCCCGTGAGCGGTAGCAATCCTAGAAGTTCTTCTTTAGGACCTTGGGAAGACATATACCTGACAAAAAGGGCAACTTGTGCCGTGTCTTTTATGTCGCAAGACTCATCTATAGCAAGTGATATGACAGAAGAAAGTTGAATATCTTCCACCTGCAAATATGTCACATTTGAAGACATTTTAGCTATTCTATCTTGTACTGTTTTAGCGGATAGTGGCAAATCTTTGATTTTTTTTCAAGATTTCTGGT
The DNA here is from genome assembly GCA_021605075.1 of Caerostris darwini. NCBI lineage: Eukaryota > Metazoa > Arthropoda > Arachnida > Araneae > Araneidae > Caerostris > Caerostris darwini. Next base: position 345,888 of record BPLQ01001550.1, read on the forward strand.
TTTTTTTTTGAAATCACGAAACAGTTCTTCAGATGCACGTATGAAGCAATCTTTGACATGCTCACCATCTGTGAATGGTTTGCCTTTTTTTGCAATTTCTAGTGATACCGCGAAGCTTGCTAGATTAACATTACTTGTAAATTGCGCCCAGCTATTTAACATGGAACTTGATTGCTGTTTTTGTTTTTGGAGCTCGTTGACAGCTTTTTTTCGTTCTTCGCCGGCTAGATATTTACTAGCAAACTGAGTATGTTTTTTAGTGAAGTGTCTCTCTAAATTTGATTTCTTATTGTGTGCGAGTTTTTCGTGGCAAATGAGACAAGTCGGAAGGCCATCTGAGTTGCATATGAACTACTCCGTCCAATCTCGATTGAATTCTCGATGTTCATCTTCAGTTCTTCTCTTTTTTTTTTTTTTTTTGTAGATAGATGCCATGCTTGCGGTAAAGCTGTAATAAAGGATCTTTAAAATTATTATTTAGGTATCCAAAACAGCAGATTACAAATTTTGCAATTATTCGAGCACAGACGGAGTAACTAAATAAAAGCACAAAAATAAAAATCACGCGAGGTGCGAGACAGAGAGAATCGAGTAAGAAACCAAAACCATCGTTCAGTCCACCAGAACCAAGGCAAAAATAACCTTTGATCTTGAAAAGCTGCGCCAAGGGGGAAAGCAACTATCGGTTGTCTGGTCTGGGAAGAAACTAATAGCAAGCGCATTGTTTATTAATATTAAGTACGTATCGTGGGAGTTTGAGGCTGCTGGGAAGAGAAATATCATAATCAAAATTTTGAAGATCTTTGAGGACCTGGTTATTGGAATGAGAAACAGAATCATAGAACTTTGTTTCTTTGAGTGCGGTGAAAAGCGAGTACAAGTGGCTGAGAGATAGAATCGGTGCCTAATCCACGTTAATCGATTCAGAACGATTTTTAAATGCCTTTTTTTTTATAAAATAAATAATATTTGCTTATGGATCCAAAGAGCCGCAGCTTCACATCCAAAGAGCCGCATGTGGCTCGCGAGCCGCAGGTTGCCGACCCCTGGCCTTACTCATTTCCGGAACATTCTGAGAGGGAGGAAGAAACAAACCTCCTTGGACATGTTTTTTTCTAAACGGCCTACAGGTGAAAGCGAGAAAAATGTAGCGAAAAAGGCAAAGACCAGTGAGGATATCTAATTTATTTCTTTACATTCTCTTTTTTGTTTTTGTGCAATAAATATTTGATATTTATAAATACGTTTTTATTATTCAAAACCACGTAACAAAAATAACTGGGGTGACATTTTGGAGGTTGGAACGGATTAATGGTAGTTCAATTGTTTTGTATGGGGAAATTTGCTTCGAGATACGAGTAATTCAAGATACGAGCAAGGTTGCGGAACGAATTAAACTCGTATGTCGAGGTACCACTGTATATATATATATATATATATATAATAAATAAATATATATATATATATTTTGCGGAGGCAAACATTTCATCATGTATATATATATATATATATATATATATATATATTATTGCAGTCGTATCTCATGGAGGAGGGAAAGTTTGGTTTGGTTTGTCGCTCTACGGTCAATTTATGCACCCTTAGGACTAATTAAACCGATACCTACAGTTTAACGTTGATTTCGAACTACTAACCAACATCCATGCCACAGCCAGGATTCGAACCTGAAGCTTATGGTAACAACGGCCAGAGCGCTGCCCAATTGGCCATCAGGCCGCCTTATAGAGGGAAGAAGGGGCAGTTTTGTTGTGATGGAGCATCCATGGGTAGAAGTCTGAGTTCCGCACCATGTCGCTAAAGAAGGAGAGTAGTGCATTCCGGGAGGACTTTTAGGGGGAACTACCCCGCATTTGCGTATCATTTGGGAGAAAACCAGGAAAACTCCTACCAGGTAGTCCGACTAACGAGGCAAAAGACTGAACATCCCAAACGCTATCGAGTCTCCTCGTTTTTTGAAACAGCGTCTACAACAAGACCACCAGAAGATTGAAAATCCACCCTAATGTTCACCAGCGGAGCACGTTGCCACAGAACCCCGAGTCGGGCATACACACACAAACATTCATATATATATGTATATATATATTGCCCAGTACAGGAATAAGAAGAATATTCGGTGAAAACGAAGTAAAATTTTAGATTACTTCAGTGTTTCTATTGAAGAAAGCTATGAAATATTTTTTAAATAATTTCTGACCTCTTTCCCAAAATTGGAGAATTTCAAAAAGAGTTTTAATTGAATAAAGATAAAACAATTTTTTTTAGAATACGAATAAATCCAATAAAAAGAAGATTGAATTCATGATTAATTAATTATTTTCCATGATTAATGAGTAGTACATTCATTTCACTGACCATATATATATATTTATATATATATATATACACTGAAGTGACAAAAGTCATGGGATAGCAATATGCAAATTTTCAGATCGCAGTAGCATCGCGTAGAACAGGTATAAATGCGCAGTGCTTTCGCAGACCTTTCATTTCTGTCCAAGTTATTCATGTGAAGAGGTTTTGACGTGATGATGACCGCACGATGGGAATTAACAGACTTTGAACGCGGAATGTTAGTTGGAGCTAGACGCATGGGTCATGCCATTTCGGAAATCGTTAGGGAATTCAACATTCCCAGATCCACTGTGTCAAGAATGTGCCGAGAGTATGAAATTTCAGGCATAACATCCCACCATGGACAGCGCAGTGGTCGACCGCCTGCACTTAACGACCGAGACCGGCGACGTCTGCAAAGAGTCGTAAATTCTAACAGACAAGCAACACTGCTTCAAATAACTGCAGAAATCAATGTGGGACGTACAAGGGATTTGTCTGTTAGAACAGTGCGGAGAAATTTGGCTTTCTTGGGCTATTCCAGCAGAAGACCGACTCGAGTGCCTTTACTGACAGAACGACATCGCTTGCAGCGACTCTCGTGGGCACGTGAGCATATCGGTTGGTCCCTAAATGAATGGAAAACCGTGGCCTGGTCCGATGAGTCACGATTTCAGTTGGTAAGAGCTGATGGTAGGGTTCGAGTGTGGCGTGGTGTGGGCTGTTTTTTCATGGCATGGACTTGGTCCTCTGGTGCGACTGGACCGAACATTGACTGGAAATGCTTATGTTCAGCTACTTGGAGATCGCTTGCAGCCATTCATGGACTTCATATACCCAAACAACGATGGGATTTTTATGGATGACAATGCGTCATGTCACCGGGCCACAACTGTTCGCGATTGGTTTGAAGAACATTCTGGACAATTCCAACGAATGATCTGGCCACATAGATCGCCCGACATGAATCCCATCGAACATTTATGGGACATTATCGAGAGGTCTGTTCGTACCCAAAATCCTGCATCATCAACGCTTTTACAATTATGGACGTCTATCGAGACAGCATGGCTCAATATTCCTGCAGAAGACTTCCAACGACTTGTTGAGTCCATGCCACGTCGAGTTGCTGCAATTCGCCGGGCGAAAGGAGGGCCGACACGATATTAAGAGGTATCCCATGACTTTTGTCACTTCAGTGTATATATATATGAACTAAATAAATTCAATTGTAGTTATACATTAATTCCTTTATTTAATTAAAATGACACAAACTGAATTGTGCGTATGTATCTTGTTTGTTTTTTCTGTTTCTGTTTTTTTTATATATAAATTTTTTTTTTTCTACTTCAGCTTGTTAAATTAGTATTAGTTGAAAAATTAAAATTAGGAAATTATTATTTAGTGGCACATTGGAATCTAATTTCTAACTTCATAGTCTTTCGTTTTTGTATTCAGTGCCTCGGAACAATTTTTTTTGAACAGATCGAAATGTAGAAAAGAAAAAAAAAAAGAAGAACAAAAATCCAATCTGCAATTTAAAGTGTAAAACAAACAGCGCTACTTAACGGATTCCGTTCAAACCACTCTTCAAACACTGTCGGTACTAATAAGAACAAACTGTGTTCTTTGCAACTTTCCCTGACGGTACTTGTTTGCTATCGGTCTCACGGTGGTATTTAGCCTTAGGTGGAGTTTACCACCCGATTAGGGCTGCACTCCCAAGCAACCCGATTCCAAGGAGATCGCATCCGGAAGAGGCAAAGCAACTATGGGCCTCACACCCACTCTGGGTAACAGCCTATCTATACTGTGAAATTGTCATCGAAATCATCGAGTACTTTTTGGGTCTATCGGGCATACACATACAAACAATACTTTTTATTGACCGACTCGTAGTTCAGTGGTAATGTGCGCCGCTGATTAGCATGAGGGATGAGGTTATGGACGCTGTTTCAAGAAATCGAGGAGACTCGACGGCGTTTGAGATATTCAGCATCTTGCCTCGTGAGTGGACTACCTGGTAATTATACATTAATTCCTTTATTTAATTAAAATGACACAAACTGAATTGTGCGTATGTATCTTGTTTGTTTTTTCTGTTTCTGTTTTTTTTATATATAAATTTTTTTTTCTACTTCAGCTTGTTAAATTAGTATTAGTTGAAAAATTAAAATTAGGAAATTATTATTTAGTGGCACATTGGAATCTAATTTCTAACTTCATAGTCGTTCGTTTTTGTATTCAGTGCCTCGGAACAATTTTTTTTTGAACAGATCGAAATGTAGAAAAAAAAAAAAAAAAAAAAAAAAAAAAAAAAAAAAAAAAAAGAAGAACAAAAATCCAATCTGCAATTTAAAGTGTAAAACAAACAGCGCTAAAAATAAAATCTATCAAAATGCATAAAATCTATAAAAATAATGTATAAAATCGGTAAAAAGTTATTTTATAAAGTTTATATTAAATCTGTAAAAGATATAATAGTGTGTAAAAGGCGAAATAAAACAAAATAAATATTCTTAATTTTTTTTTGTTCAATTGAAAACTATAGACTCTATTCCTGTTATTTATTTTTTATTATTCTACATAGTGTGATTCAGGGATTTTTCCTGGTTTTCTCCCATACAATACGCAAATGCGGGGTAGTTCCCCATAAAAAAGTCCTCCCGGAAGACACTGCCCTCTTTCTTCAACGACTTGGAGCCAAGTCAGACTTCTACCGAAGAGTGTTCCATCTCTGCCCCTTTACTTTCATCCATGAGTAGACTACTCATGGAATGTTCTTCAACACTGCAGGACATTGAGGATTACACACAAGCAGACGTATTTTTTATTTATATAGATTCAATAAAATTGTTTACATCTGAGTATAAAGCTAACGGGGTCTGATGGCCTAGTGACTCGGTGCCATGGATATTTGTAGTGGTTCGAAATCCCCTTTAAACTAATATGACTGTTGGACGTAGGGCTGACATCCCATAAATAGAAAACATCTCCTGTCTCGAAATCTGCCAATTGGCAGATGCCCTTGGTCCACCATGGGGATGTTGCGCCGATGTAGAAGAAGAAGATAAACCTATCAAGATAGAAAAGGAAATATTTTATTTTATATTTCAGCAAATAATTACACTTTTCCTTTTTTGTAGATGTATTCTAAAATGCTTGATTAGAAATGATATTTTTGAAATTTCACACAGCAGATGGGAATATGTACAATATATAGAATAATAGGTACTTACGTACTAACGGTACCTTGGCGACAAACTTGGCAAACGTGTCGCCAATGGCACCCCTGCAATTTGGCGGTTTTTCAGTGGCGCCAATACAGTAACCCCTGCAGATTTGGCGCTTTTTAAGTGGCGGCAATCTTAACGGCTGCAGATCTGCTGAGTTTCGACGCCATATTGTTGTGATACGAAAATACGTATTTGGGATTTGTCAGAAACGGAGAACGATGCAATTTTATTTTTCCAGGAGCGGAATATTTTACTAAAACAACGAAAATGTCCCAATTCGCATGAAATGAAACTTTCTTTTGGTGAACGTAAGTTTTGGAAATGCAATTCCGGTCGGCGTGCTCATCGTGTGGGATTCCGGAGAGACAACTGGTTTGAAGGCAGCAGACTTCCATTTCGTACAGCTTTGAGATTCATATACTGCTGGTGCGAGGAGTTGACGTCGATTAAATTCTGTGAAAAGCAACTTGATATATCGGATAAAACTGTTATCGATTGGAACAATTACATGCGTGAATTATGTGTCTTGGATATGGTGAATAAACCAAAAAAAACGGTAGGTGGCCAGATTGCATTGTGGAAATTGATGAAAGTTTGTTTACTAAACGTAAAAGTCGTTGTGGTCGGCATTTTTAAATCGTTTTGATTTTAAATGAAGTGTTTTATATATTTTATTGTTTTGATTTTAAATGAAGTGTTTTATATATTTTGTTTTGAATAAAAATATTTTGAAAGCGTTTTGATTATTTTTTAAATGTGGATTGGCGCCACTTAAAAACCGCCAAATCTGCAGCGGCGGTTGGCGCGTTTTCACTAATTGTCGCCAAGGTACCGTTAGTACGTAAATACCGAATAATAAAAAATAAATAACAGGAATAGAGTCTATAGTTTTCAATTGAACAAAAAAAATTAAGAATATTTATTTTGTTTTATTTCGCCTTTTACACACTATTATATCTTTTACAGATTTAATATAAACTTTATAAAATAACTTTTTACCGATTTTATACATTATTTTTATAGATTTTATGCATTACATTATTTAATTTTTATGCATTTCTTCACATAAAACTTTTATAGATTTCATAAATGTTTTTAACTTTTATGAACTCTTTCATACAAAACTTTTATAAAATTTATACATAACTATTATACACATTTTCATCCACATCGCAATCATTCTAATTGTTCGTATTAATTCGTATAATTAGTTCGTATTAATTATGTACTAGTTAATTCGTATTAACCCTTATATTTATCTTAATTCATATTAATTAAATTAATTCTAAAAAGTCGGTGGTACCTGATTGTACCGAATTTTCTTGTTAAATTCTTTTATTTAATTTTAATTTTTCTTTTGTTTGTTCAATGACCTGTATTTTCTGTTTTAAGTAACTTTTAATTTTTGATAAAATTAAATATTCATTGCTGCCTCACTAACACTTAATTAAGCAACCATCTAAATTAACAAGTAATATAAAAAAAAAAAATTTAAGTCAATTCCTACTTTTTTTCACTCTATTGCAGAAAGTCCTTTATAAATAATTTTCATTCATTTTTTAAGTTTATCTGCCGCCATCTATTGGTAGATACATGCGACTTAAATCTAAAAAAAAAAAAAATTAATTCATTAAATTTAATGAATGAATTAATATTTGAAAAAACTGAATTAACATCCAGCGTCATCCACTACAAATTCAAATACATTTTTTTTAAACTTTAGTGGATGAATAAAAAGTATTTTATGAACGATTGAAAATTTGAACAAGATATATATAGGGAGAGTGTGAGCTAATAGAAGGAATTGAATAAATTCAATGTTCTTTTAACATGGTGAAGAAATTTTGTAGTGAAACATGATGAAATTTTTTGTATTCCCCCCAAATTCTTTGGTTCCGAACAAATATCTTCCCCCCGAAATTCTTTTTTAAGAGCCAAAAAATTTGCACAAAATGAAGTTTGCACGAATTATAGAATAAAAAAATAAAAGAAGATTAGAACAAATTTTTAAGAAAAACACCTCCTGCTTGCTAACAATTAAAGCTCCCAAAATTACGATGCCAAAAATAAAAGATTAAAGTTAACCAAAGCTGAAAAAAAACTCTTAAACCAATCGACTATCCCCGCAATAGCTCATGGTAAACCTAATCGTGATCTTCCGCCATTTCCGCTCCCGTAATTTTCCTGAGCTTACAATTCTTGACCAAATAAATTTCTCACTCGCTAGTTCAGAAATCTCTCTCAGCTATCGTCCAGATCGTTTCGCATGGATTGGCACACTACTTTCTCTTTCGTCCTACTTCCGCCCTAGTTTTATTTGGTGTTTGTGCAACAATTATTCAATTAAGTTTAAATTTCTACCTTTGTTTTATTGTATAAAACAAGTAATATATAAAAAAATTAATAAAAATAAACTAAATAAAATTTAAGTCAATTCCTACTTTTTTTCACTATATTGCAGAAAGTCCTTTATAAATAATTTTCATTCATTTTTTTAAGTTAGAAAAAATTCTCTCACATACACACTTTCCATCTCTCTCTCTGTTTCATTTTCCATTTTGTTCCTTTCTTGACTCAGACTAGAATCCAGAATGAAAAAAGAATTTGAAAAAGAAATTTTTTTCCAGCGATTTATACGCTTCGCCACTGATGGTATTTATTCCTAACTTTATATCCTGCTAAATATCTTATATAAGAGAAATTTTTTTCTCCCATATAAAACTGAAATTAATTAATTAAATTTAATTACTGAATTAATATTTGAAAAAACTATATTAACATCAAGTGTCATCCACTACAAGTTTAAAAAAAAAATGTATTTGAACTTGAGTGGATTAATAAAAAGTATTTTAGGAATTGAACGATTGAAAATTTGAACAAGATATATAAATATATTTATAGGGAGAGTGTGAATTAATAGTAGGAATTGAATAAAGTCTTCTTTATATTATTATTACCTTCTATTATTTTAAGTAATACATTTTTTATAATGAGTATGTTTAAATTGATTAATTAAGAGGGTTCTTTTTCCCTGGCACTCCATAAATTATACACCTTTACCTTATATAAGTTATTTATACATCTTTTTTAGAAGGGGGGAGAAATCCCCCCTTCTAAATACGACCGAATGTCCGACTTGAAACTCAGTGGTACGGATTCGAATCCGCTGGCGTCGTTCGTTACAGTTATTGCTTTCAGAAACAGAAGATTTGATGGTGATTGGGACAACGTATAAAGTGCTGGACAGTGTCTTTCAGGAAGGCAATGTAAAAAGAAATTTTTCGCTCGTGGCTAAGCTGTCCGTGATAGAATACAAAGGAGACCTACTTGCCGTTCAGTGGCAACGTGTGCTGCTGGTGAGCATCAGGTTTAATCCACTTGCGACATTGTTGTAGATACAGTTTCTAAAACGAGGAGACTCGATGGCGTTTGAAATGTTCAGATCTCCATCGTTAGTCAGGCTGCTTGGTGGGAGTTTTTCTGGTTTTCTCCCCTACGACATTCAATGCGGGCAGTTCCCCCAGAAAAAATCCTCCCGGAAGCCGCTGTCCTCCTGATTCCTTCCTTACTGATTCCACTGCCCTTCAGAGTCAAGTCAGACTTCTACCTACGGGAGCTCCATCATAACAGAAGCTGCCCCCGAGTAGACTACTCATGGATGAGTAGGGGGGGGGGAAGTCATGGGATGGCCATACCGAGCTGTAGGACACTGAGGATGAGTCACAACAACAACAGAGGCAAAGGCTACCAGTGTTTTAACAATAATCATAATAATAATGTGGCCCAATGAAAATAAAATGTAGATATTCCTGCTTTAGATACATTTTTACTCTTAGAACGGGAGCTGCCTAGTACGTAAAACAATGAGCTTCAAAACAGAGAGATTTTGTTAGAAATTCGAAAGGCACACCGAACTAAAAACTTCCATTGGGCTCGAAGAGAAGGAGGGATGATGACATTTAACAGGTTCATTCCTTAATAAAATGTTATTGAAACGATCAACTCTCAGTGATGACATTTTATTAGGCAATGAATCTGTTAAATGCTATCCCTGAGATTTGCTTGTTTCAAATTGGGGTGCAACAGAGATTGCCCCCCGTTACTTCATAAAATTCCTTCATTCTTTGGTACAACCCAGGTAACACTGAATCTGCTATTATATATACTTTCTCATGACGGTCGACTTCAGGTAAAAGCGTTCGCCATCTAAAAATTATATCATTAACATTTATTATGAAACCTTTTTATTAGATGATATCATTTAAATTGTTTGGTGAATGTGTGAGAGGGTTAATCTCACCGTGAAAACATTTTTATGTATAAAATAGACATTTCCATTTAGAAAATCATTTTTAAATTAACTAAAATTTCTTAACTAACAGAAATTCTTATTGCTTTAATAATAAACTAATCAATGAAACGAGATTTTTTTTTTTTTTTTTAATTATCATTTATTCTAGGAGAGGTGAGTGAGTTAAATAATAAACAAAACAAAAAATAATAATAATAATAAATAAATAAACAAATTTTTGTTAAAAATTTGAAAGAAATCTTGAACATAGTTTTTATTGTTTCGTTCGTAACATTTTTTATTTTCAAAAGTTTAGTTCTTTCTTAGTATTTGTATTTATTCGTCATGTGTCAATTTAATTAATTTAATAATTAATTATTGTGAATTAATTTATTGAAAAATTATTGACTTGTCCTTTATATGTGAAAAAAAAAAAAAAATTACGAACCAGATTTTATTTCCTCACTTTTCATGCATATCCAAACAATGTGCATGTTCTCTTTTACAAAACTTTCAGATTAAAAAAATTTCACAATAAAGATAACAGATAAATACAATACAATAATAGTATTGCTTTTGTTGAGAGTAGATAAAATAATCACCATTGCTTTAATATTTTATAACATAAATATAAAAAGCATAACAGTTTATAAAATACTTTCAGAAGAAAAAAATGTTTTATGCAACAATTTCGAACTATTTTATAAAATATAATATATTTTGTTTTCCAGAAAAATTGTTTTTTTAATGGTAATAAAACATTTAAAAAAACACATTTAATTTTAGCTCTTAAATTAATTAGAACAATAAAATAAATTAGCAATACATTCCAATATAGGAAATTAATTAATCAAGCAAAGATTACCAATTCAAATCTCTGACAAGGAATTGTAAGCAATTAAAATACGATCAACCGTAATGACACGGCAACGTTTTCTTACTGGAAAAGTGAATTATTCCCCTCCGCCAGCCATCCCAAACAGATGCCGCGAAACAACTAACGCACGAAGTGCGACTGTCTACCTCCTACCCACCTTGCAACTGTAAAGCAAAGGTGCTCGTTTCGACTTGCGCGTGGAGGGTTGTAAGGTACTACGCATGCGCAATTTAAGCCTGTCGTCCATTGATTTTATTCAGCAGCGAGGAACTCGACAGTTGATCTAGACTTTCGTGAACTTAACGCTCAATTCATCGCAAAATTTGACCGCTGGTCAGAAATCACGTGCAAACCGACTCGCTTCAACCACACGTTGTTTTTGTTATCATTTACGGAAAGGGCTTTTGTTTTTGGATCGCGCTCTGTATAAGAAAAGGAATTGTTTAAAATGGCGTCTACGGAAATCTCAGGCCGACGCAAGGCGTCCAAGCGACCGTTCCCTGCCGCCGCCTCAGAACCGTCTACCAACGGACCGGTTCAGGCGACCGATCTCAGCCCTGTCGCGGCCAAAAAATCTAAACCAAATCATGAATCTGCACCGAGTAAAGCTAAATCAAGAAAGGAAAACGATGGTAAGTGTTCTTTTTATTTCAATTCGGTCATTTTTTGATGACGATCGCTTGTTTTTTTAGCAATGGGTTATTCACTTAGAAAGACGATTACACGTCTGTACTCGTCAACTTTTTTCTGCATGTACCTTATGCAACCATTTTGTATACTGTGTTGGAATCTTTATTCATTATTATTTTTTTAATCTATACTCTAATTAGTATAAGAATCATATAATCTAATTATTGGGAAGATCTTAAATAATTTTAAACTGTGTTGATAATCATCATTTGTTGTTTATTATAATCGTTCTTAAAGTCATGAAATACGACGATCATTCTATTTTTGCAAATGGAAGGTTCTCACTAGTAGCGTCCCGGTGTCTCAGACAGACGGGGTGGTGGAAGACAAAGCAGCAATGGCGGTGACGCTTCCCGGAGGTTGCCGGGCAGCTGTGAGCGGGTGAGTGTCGTAGGGTTGGGCCGCCCCAATCGATGGTCGTGGCAGGCAACAAGCGGGAACCGGTTTCGGTGGGCCCGGGGCCACCGAACGGCGGCGGCAACGGCTAAAGGTTGCTGCCTTTCACCATCGATCGCTGCTTTTTCGGGGGCAAGAATCGGGGGGATATCTGGATGAGCAATAGCTTCCTCCCGCGTTCATTGCGATATGCAGTTTCTTATATGTATCATTTCATTTTTATGTTAAGCCCATCATGGAAATATAATTCTGATCGTATGTAAAAATAAAAACATGAAGTGTTTAAAGTGCTGTAAAAAAAAAAAAAATTGTAAAATGTTTTATGAAAAAATATACTGTGAAATCATTAAAAATATTTTCAAGTTTAAAAATTAAAATTTTTCAAAATGATCAGCTAGAGGAATTTTGACATCCAGTTCCAAAATAGATTTTTCTGAATTGAAAATAATTTTAAAAAATAGCACTCTAACCCTTTTTACATTCACTTTGTTGCCCCTATCTCACTTTACATCTATTCCTATACTAATAACTTTTTGGATCTTGTCAAATACATATAATCAATCTTTAAAGAACTTTTAATGGGAAAGATTTTCTTGAATGTTAGCCTTGTGTATGAACCTTGTTACTAGATTAACTTTGTAATCATTGCACTTTATTTTGTCTTATCATCATTAGTACTATTAAGCATGCAAGATGATATTAAGAAATATGATACATGGAATAAATCATTAGTTCTTGTGTAATGTAAATTATTCAATAAAAAGCATGAAAATATCATGAGTGTCAGAATTATCTGTTAAGTTCATAATGGTTTGATACCTGTCAAGGATTGCTTTAATATTAAATATATTTAAATTCATTCATATCTTTTGAATTGTTAGTTTTTTAATATGCTTGTGCCATCCTGTGTGTGTTATTTTTTTTTCCTCTTGAGGTGCCATAAACTTTGGCTAAAACTTTGATTGACAATGGTTCTTTTTAGCACTATGGTGCAACATAGTTGCTTGAATATGATTATATCATTAGCCTGAATTGGCTTCATCTAATCATTACAGTGTTAATTGCAGCAGCCTCCTTTGCTATAAAGAAGATACATATACCTACAGTGGTGAAATTAAGAAACCTTCGCAGTTCTACATGCAGCATTGAGATAGTTGAATTTGTATGGAGAAACTGAGAAGAACACAAAATTTTTATTCTTCATCTTTATTTAAGCCTAGCACCTGTAGTGATGGTATTAATTTTAATTGGATACATATCAGTTCAAACTGCCTTGAGACTTGTTTTGTATGAATCTATGCCATTGTGAAGAATTTTGTTTGATTTTGAGAGCCACTTTGAAGTCGTTAACATCAGATTAGAAAACAAGATTGTTGCTTTTTTTTCAGTATAAAAAAGGCAGAAATTACTCATGATGATTGTAAAGCAAAGTTATGGGAAATCTTTCAGGGATAAATTCCATTTTCTAAGTCTTAATGCAAGTAACTCTGCTTTTATCTTTTACTGTTATAGATCTCTATTTCTCTCATTATTCAGTTCTTCTAGAAACAGAATGTGTGATAAACAGGTATAGCATCATTATATTCAGCACTAGCAGAAGATTGTAGAACATCGCTTGAAATTGATTCATGATCTTCCTTAGGATCAATGAATTTATTTGGAATTTCCAGATTGGGAAATGCAACACTATAGTGAATTTATCACATAGCACAATTTCCCTTGTAATTCCTCCACAAAGAGGTTGGAATATGTAAAATAAACAATCACTTGCACAATTACTTTGTTCCCAATAAATCATTGGAAAGACATTGTCATTTTCTTCTTACCTTGTAGTCACATGGAAAGTTTCCTTTAACAAGAATTACAAAATATGTGTGGGTTCCAGAAGTTGTCCTGATTTTCAATTTTGCATCCAAAATAAAGATGTGCCTTTTTCTCTAAGTGATGGAACATTTTGGACTTCGAATATCACTTTTTCATGTATATAGCAGAATTAATACACATTTACAGCATTACAGCTCTAAAAATATATGTTTAACTAAAATGCAAATTCACTATCAATTCCTGCCATAGGTTTAAAAAAAAAAATTCCTACAGAAATGTTGAATTATTTGAATGACCAATATTTTCTTAACTTTATATCAACTTCTAATTTTAAAAAGTATTCAGTGTTATAATGAAAAAAGAAATGTTCTTGTATTTTCCATTGTACTTATTGATTAAATAAATAAAATGGAAAATTTTGTTAAATAATTTATTTTCTAATTTTAAATATGAAGATAATCAGTTGTTATTTTATCTAAATTTTTCAATTTTATGTTATATGTTATTTACAATCGATTAAAACAACCTGAGCACTGTGCAGATAAATTTGTCAGAATAAGTGATTGCTCCCCATCTATCTTTATAACACAGAAATATGTCAGGATTTACAGAAACTCAATAAAGGACAGATTGGGGTAGTCAGATAACTAGTTAAAAACAGTTCTAAAATTGATAGTCCTATCAGCTCTGCATGGTATGCAAGTTGTTGGTTTATATTAAAAGTAATAATAAAAAAAATTGTGTGCTTGCTAGTAAACTACAAGGTGGTTGCCATTGTCAGTAGGCAATTATTACTGTATATTAACTTGTAGTTCTTTGTATACTATTGTCAATGGGGCTTCCTAGTCATCTTTTCATTCACACATTTATTTTAACTGCAACACATTGACTTAAATGTATATAGTAGAAGGCATGTAGAAATGCTAATTGAATTATCAAGGAATATAAGAAAGTTATTTGGATGAAGCATCTTGTTTCTTATAAATGATGTGGACGGATGAAGCCATGTACAACATGACTCCAATAAGTTAGAATAGAATTATACAACCATATCCACCAAATTTTCCTAACATGAATTCCAATGAGCAACTAATTTGAAACAACAAATATGGCCATCAATATTGCAACCATAAAATTTATAAGAATTTCTTTTGAAATCATAGTGTGGCAAACTACCAACATATAATTGAAGTCACTTAAGGCACTTTTGCATTTCAAAGATACACCTATTATATATTATTCATTTTAATATTTTTGTTTATCGATATATTTTTACACTAAATACTGGCATTCTAATTACATTAACCCCTTGGATGGAAATTTATGTGAAAAAATTAGAACAAATTTAATTTGCCGATGTGTGGAATAGTATATAAAGGCAGTAAGTTTTGTGTGAGAATTCATTTATTTGAGCGATATGATATACATAGTAATAAACTTAAACTTTTGAAACAAACATCTTCTACTATAATATCCTAAAAGTCTTCATTCAAGACATCCTCTTTCAAAACATTTAAAGATTACCATCTTATATACACAGATGCATATATTTGATCTTGAGTATTGCACAAAATCGTTTTACATCAGCAAGATTTTTTTCCCCCATCCAAATCCATTGCTCTTGCAATTCATTCACTGTTTTTGCCATTTAAAGGAATGTGTTTTTATTAAAACCGTTTTATTCTGTGAGTACAGGGAGTATTTGAATTGTCCCAATGCAGTCCATTTGTGTCGTAAAAGACAACTAAAATGGCAAGTCAGTGTCTGGAGGTATAGCTGGTTATCCTCCCGGTGGGCTAACAACCCAACCTTATAAAAAAAACATTGTTAAGAAACCACTCACTAGACTAAAATGTCAGGCTGTCAAAATGGATAATGGACAGTAATGATTTGAAGATTTGGAAGCTGAAATGTGTTGAGTTTATTTTGATCTGATGCAATGAAATAGCTGATAATTATAATGTAATAAATATAGATTGGATATTTTATCAATTCAGGAGGTCAGATAGACAGAGAGCAATATTGCTGATTTTGGAAATTAGTGCCAGTAACCCAGTGCTCTTGTAGAAACACTCATAGCACTGGGTTTGTGTAAGAAAAGAAGTAAAGAGTGAAATAATTGATTTTTGAGCAGTAAATGAAAGAATTTGTATATTAAGGCTGAGGTCTAAATTCTTCAACACTAAACAAGGTTATGAAGTATATGCTCCTACCGAATATGTTGTGAAGGAACATAAGAATGTTTTTTAGGAGGATCTCAATAATGAAATATCAAAGGTACCAAGACATATTATAAAAATTGTGGGAGATTTAAATGCTAAAATAGGAAAAGAGTCCTTGTTTAGACAAACAGTTGATTGGTTTAGCTTACATGATACCAGCAATGAAAATGGGGTAAGAATTGTGGATTTTGCAACAAATGACATGGTTCTTAATACCTGTTTTGACCACAAGATAATTCATAAAGAAACATGGATTTCCGCTGATGGAAAGATTAAAGATCAAACTGACCGTGTTATAAATGATAAAGGCACACTTCTGATGTTATAGATATCAGACACTGCAGGGGAGCAGACTGTGATATCGACCATTTCTTGGTGGTGATGAAATATAAGCAAAGAATATCAAGGATTCGTAAGATGAAGGGAAAAAATTCAATGTAAGAAAGCTGAGTAATAAGGATATTAAAAATAATTAGAGCAGAAATTTAGATGCAAAGATAGCAGATTAATACCTTAGGAAAATAGAATGTGATTCAGTGGAAGAGAAATGGGAAACATAAAAATATTATAAACTCAGCTGATGAAACTTTGGGAAGAGAAGAGAGGAAAGGAAAAATGAGAATGAGTGGATTGATGAGTGTAAAATCCTGGTTGAGGAAAAGAATAAAGCTAACGAAAAATTAATTGTCCCATTACACAAGAAACAATGAAAAAAATCTATAGAGAAAAGAAAAAATTAGCAAAGAAATGATACAGGAAGTGGAGGACATCTGTCATAGGGAACATCCATGAAAGATAGAAAAGAGTCTAAAGACACAAGAGAATGAATGCAACCCTTTCAGGTTGGAAGAAGTTGAAGAAATTATTAAGAAATTGCATAGTGTGAAATCTCCTGGAAAGGATTTGATTTTCCTGGAATTGCTGTAATAACAAAATGGTATATGATTTAATATATGAAGTCTGCGAAAAGGAAGTTATTCCAAGTGAATAGAGCAGTGCAATAATTTGCCCAATCTTAAAGAGAAGTATCTTAGGCAAGGAAAGCATCCTCTACTTAAACTATTGATTGAGGGTGAATTGGGAGAATACCAATGTGGATTCAGATAGATCAACTGTAGACCAAATATTTAGCATAAGAAAGATTCTGGAAAACTGCAATGAACTGAGTACAAATATTTATCAGCTTTATATTGATTTTAAGCAAGCTGATGGTTCAATAAATAGAGAAGAGATGTTAAAGACTTTACATGAGTTTAATATCCCCCATAAATTGATTAGGTTGGTTAAAATGACAACTACATCAACAAAGGTAAAAGTAAAGGTACAAAACAACTTGTCTAGAGAATCTGAAATTGTGACTGGATCAAGGCACAGTGATATATTATTTACTGTATTGTTTAATGTATATCTTGAAAAAGTGACACATAAACAATATCAAATAGAGGTGGTACAATTTTTAACGGAACTAAGCAGGTTTTGGCTTTTGCAGATGATGTGGTTTTGATGGCAAGAAGTAAAGATGCACTGATTGAACTTTTTAATGGGTTGATCAGAGAAGCCAGCATTTTTTATTTGGAAATAAATATTAAAAAAAAAAACTAAATACATGAATTTGGATTGTAGAGGAACTGATACAGATACGGAATTAAAGATAAATGAAGATATAAAAATTTGAAAAAATTGTGGAGGTGTGTGAAAAAAAATTATTTGGGTTCAATTGTCTCCGAAAAGAATGACATTATGCTAGAGATTAAATACAGGAAATCACAATTTCTGTGCTCTGAAAATATTAAGATCTAAAGTAATAACATGGAAAACAAAGCTTTGTGTGTATAAAACTATAATCAGACCAATAGTTATTTATGGGTAAGAGATTTGGACCTTAACTCAAAAACAGGAGATGCTGATAACTTGAGAGAGGAAGATCTTAAAAGCTATATTTGGACCTATCTGAGAAGGGGATGTTTGGAGGTGGCCTTACAATCATGAAACTGCAAAATTATTTGGAGAAAAGGATAACATAAATTATATAAAATCAAAGAGAATTCAATAGTTAAGATACATAGAATGGACAATAGCAGAGGCCAAAAACGAGATGGATTGATGACGTGGAAAAGAATCTGAAGAACCTAAAGATCACAAATTGGAAAACTCAAGCTTGAGATGGATGACTTTAGAGTCGTATTATTAGGGAGGTCATGGTCCAACATGGACTGTAGTGCCGGGGAGTTAGTTAATTCTGTGAGAGGACTTTAGCAAGTAATAGCTGTCCTATATGTGATTCATCCTAATGTAGTCAGTTTATTAAACAGGTCTTGAAAGAGAATGTAGCATATATGGATTTAAAATGGCTAGTAATTCAGATAAGACTGTCAGACCACATTTTTTAGGTTTTCTTGTGGTTAAGACATATTGAATAGTTTCAGTATGACTATTAACTATGCAAGAAAAACTGCATGTTTTGGATTCAATTCACCCCAAGATTTTTCTCTTTTTTAAAAGAGCAAAACACTATCCCCAACCTTGATTTCCATATGATTAGTAAATCTCACCATTTATTGGAGTAAAATGTGTTTTAATTTCAATTATTGGAAAGAGGGGTATTCCTGCAATTTTGTACTTGAAATCATCCCCTGTGATATGAGGCATTTCCATTTGTAAATTATTCCTTGTTCTAGAAACGACATTCACTATAACTGTTCAATAAGCATCTGGTGAGTTTTTGAAATCTTGGTAATATTTCACTACTATCATCACTTTCTAGTTCTATCGTCTTCAAAATTAAATTGTTGTTCATATTAAGTAATTATAGACATTTTTATCCAAAAGTCAGATATGTTCTTTTTTGCTTAACTAAATAAAGGTTTGTTGTATTAAAAAGAACAACTTATTTTCTATTCTGATTTAAGTCAATTAAGCAATTGCCATATTTAAAGGAAATGTTTTTTATTAATAATAAATTCCATTACCTCAAATTTGAATCATTTATATAATTAAATTTAAAATATTAATGGGTAATGTGTATTCAATTAAACAAGTTAGTTATGTATTTACTGAATAATCTTCTGAAATTAACTCATAATAATTTTAAAATATTAAAATGTATTTTCATTGCAGTTACAGTTGCTCACAAAGTCAATGATTCTGACAACCATGATAAGGAAAACCAAGGTGCAAAGCAAGGTATTAATAACTGTTTTGTTAATAGATATTTTCATGTATTTTAAAAATTTGTTCATTAATAAATATATTGTAATTAATTGAAATAATAGTTTATGCTGGAATATTTTATTTATATATTTCAGTGCTTGTTTTCAATTGGACATCTGAAGAGCTGACACAACTTATTACAAACTTATCTGCTTGTTTACCTCGCAACGATAATGTGAAATATACTACTCTTATTGATAAACTAGACTGGGAAAAGGTGCGATTTGGCCAATACACCGCAGCTCAATGTAAAGACAAGTGGATGCAAATTGTTACTAAAGTGAGCATTTTAATATCGACCATTTTTTATATACTTTTCTTTACATTTTATAATATTTTTATTTATTTATAAATTTTTTCTTACATAGTTACGTCGCTTTCGCACTTTGACAGATATGGTTACAGATGCTAAAGCCTGGTTAAAACATCCATGGTCATCATATAGCTCATCTAAAAAACAGGTACTTAGACATTGTAATTAAAGTATATTATTTGAACTATAAAATTATTTTCATATAAACTTAATTGTAGCACATAATATGATTTAGAAATGTTTAATAATTTATTGTTTTATTGTATCGTTTGCAGAAACATCCAGAAATGCCAAAAAAACCTCTTACACCTTACTTTCGCTACTTTTTAGAGAAGAGAGAAAAATATAGTAAAGATAATCCTGAAATGTCAATGACAGATCTTGCCAAATTGCTATCAAAGAAATTTCAGCAGTTGCCTGAAAAGAAAAAAGTATATTTTCATTGTGCATTATTTATTAATAAATGTTCTAAAAATAAAAATAAATCTTTACTAACTAAATTTTTCTTCCTCATCTTTGCATACTCACTGATTGATTTAAAGGTTATCATTTAGTAGTAATACAGTCTAAAAATAGGCTATAAAACAACTATAAATTTTAAATAAAGAAAAAATAAATAGGTGGACAACTTCTTTAACCTATATACTATTTTAATAGTATCCAAAGTATTTCTTTGTCATAATGAAAGGCCTGTATTATTATTTTATTCATTTTTTACAAATGTGTTTATAAAAAATTTTACATGCAAATGTATGATTTTTTTTTTTAATATCTTAATTGGGCAGAATTATTTCATGTCTTATTTATTAATTATATTCAACTCCTTTTTTGTAAGTGAAATTCATTAAAAGTTAGAAATTAGTTAGTGACTATCAGTATTCATTAAACATTGAGTCATTAACTTAAATAAAACCTCAGGAGTTGGCTAGAAAGGTAAACAAGGGATGGAACTTAGTTTTTACTGTGAATTTTCAAGAATTATGCTCTCGAAATATAATAGCATATTCTTCATTGACTTTCACTAGTCACTAAAGTTCCCTTTTATTTGTAATTATTTCTTATAAATGTAACATTAAAAAAAAAAATGCCCTAGAAAGTCAGGAGTAATGATTAAGTTGGTATTTGTGAATTATTAAATGTATTCCTATATATTTGTATAGCATTTATATTGATTGCTCATTCAAATTCATAAAAAATAAGTTAGTGCATAATATGTAATCAAAAATTATATTAATGGAAGCTGAATTGTGTTAAAAAAAAACTGATATGTTATTTTTATATTGTAAATTCAATTGTAAAACTAAACTACCTTTTCTGCTTTTTAGTTAAGCTTCAGTATAAATATCAAAGTTATTTTTGATGAACAATGTTATTTAAACTTAAAATATAATATACATTCAGTCTCATAAAAAAAAAATGAATTTTGGAGTGTATAAATTTTTTACCTTATCATAAATCCATTGGATATTTAAAACTTTTATTTAATTCATTATTGTTAAACTTTTTTATTTTTATTTTTACTGCAGCAAAAGTACAGAGAAGCATATGAAAAAGAAAATGAAGTTTATAAGCGAGATTTAGAAAAATTCAAGTATGTTCACGTACTACTTTTTTCTTTTTAATTAAATAATATTTTTGCATGGGCACACATTTCGAGAAGTATTTTGGATAACAAAATTTATAAATGCATTTAAAATATATTCTTATATGTTTATGCTAATAAAATATAATCATTAGCACATTCATATGTGCTAATGTTTGTAATCTGAAAATTTTTAAATAATCAGAAGTAACATAAAAGCCTGAAAGATGTCACTAGTATTTACAAAACCTGTTTAATGTGAGGTTCTGTCTCAATATCCTACTTTATAATTTTGTTAAGTAATATATAGATTAAGGAATAGCTGCAGCTATTAATATTTTTGGATTGAAATATATTTTTCAGGCTTTTATATTACTGTATATAAGCTAAAAAAAGATAGTAATTTCAATAAAAAAAAAAATTTCATTTTTCCGTTTATATTTGCCCTATTATTTCTTCCATCTCCCGGTCCTTTACATATGTAACCAGGATACTGATCTGTCCTTTATTGTTCAATATTCCCTACAAATTTTTAATGACTGTCATTTTCAATTAATGCTACTGATTAATAATGTTGATTATTATTTTAATGAAATTTTTGCACAGTTGTCAATACACCTACATTTTTAAATCAAAGAAAAATAGGTTTCTTCCATATTCTTATTTTTACTATTGAACCTCCAACTCTCACTAGAATATGTGCAAAAATATATACTGTTAGGCATTTACAATGACTTTGTTGAATTTTTCTGTATTATTTGTAAGAAATGAAGACAAATAAAATAATGAAAATAAAAGTTTGGTTTATAATAATAAAATTAAAAGCATTTTCTTGTTCCACTTACTGGCACAATAAGAATTTAATTAGAAGACTCAATGTATGGATTTGCAGAAGCCCATAATTGTTCCATTTTTTCATTGCAAGCTATTTAAATTTCTCTTTTACCTTAAAAAAAACTTCATTTTATGAGCTGATTTATTATGATTATTTTGAAATAACCACAAATAAAATGTAAATTAAAATATTTAAAACTCAAAATATCTATATTAGCACTCATAAGTCACAGAAAACTGATTGACCGAGTCAGTGAATTGCAGAGACTTGCATCTTAATTATTAAAGATTACTGTGAATTAGCATTTTACATTCCTAGAGTTTTCTTAAAATCTGCATTCTGGAAAGAATAAGAGTTCTAGAATGTGATTAAACCACTCCATTGTGTTGCTTTCTTGTTAGTATTGCATTTTATGATTGTTTTTAATTTTAAGATATTGCAAAATTCTAGAACCAAACTTACATATGTATATTTTTTTTTTAGGAAATGCCATCCTGAACAGTTTCCTACTCCTGAAATGAAACAGCAAGCGTCTAGTTCTAGTGAGGGTCCAGATAAGCCTCTTAATGCATTTAATATTTTTTTAAATGATCGCTTGAAAAAAACTGAATACAGTCAGGTACTGTATAATTCAATTTGTTTTTTATACATATTTGAAATGCATTTTAGCTTTTTGGTCTTGAGAAAAAATTATGAATAATTTCTTAGGAAATTTAAAAAAAAAATGTGTACATTGTTTTAATGAACTTTCTTGCAATAGAACATTTTTAGCATTTTATTAAAATGAGAAAATATCGAAAGTGATATTAAATATTTAGAATAATTCGCTCTGAAGAAAATTTTTCTCCTTTAGATTCTACAATTTATTATATTTGTCAAACTATTTATTATTGCTAGATAGTGTTTTATTTCAAAAACATTTGAAAATAATGTCAACTTTTAATTGATATAGTGTGGATTATGATTGATATTACTATATCATGCGATTAAATAACTTGCATTATTATTTTAGTTAATATTGTCATGTACCAATATGGGGACATTAACCCATGCTACTTGTTGACCACTTTACAGTTGACCTTTTTTAGGATTAGAAGACAACTCATCTAATTTTAATAAATTAAGAAAGATATCCCTCAAGTTTCTTTTTAAAAAAAACCATACATTATTTTTTCTTTTTATCCAGCTGTATTTTAATGTCAATTTTAAAATATAAATATTTTAATGTTTGTAATTTCTTTAAAATTTGTAACAGGTAAAAAAAAAAGTATAACTACTTGCTTTCCCTGTTCTTTGCAATTGGTTTTTTCCCCCTCTCATTACTTTATCTATTTATCCCTTTTTAAAATAAGTATAGAAGCAGATGCTGAAGATGATATAATAAACTGCATAAGAATGCTGACACAGTGAAAAGATAAGTTCGTTATTTTAATATTTATATAAGCATTTTTGCTTTTTCCCAGATGGAGCGTCGTGAAGCAGTGGATAAAATACGTAAACAGTGGAACAGTTTGAAGGATAAAAAAGTCAAATGGATTAGAAAGGCTATTCAAGATGAACAGCGTTATGGGGTATGTTAAATTATTGCTTTGATCGTCCTTTTTGTATTTTTTAAAATTATCTTTATCTTGTTTCAAATAAATTGTAATACCATTTTTTAACATATTTTGATATATATAAACATATATTTTTGCCAGTATCATTATCATCCCATGACTATAATTTTAAAATTAATTTCAATAAAGGCTGAAGTTGAAAAGTATCGTAGTGAACATCCTGATTTTCATCCAGAGCCAATTAAGGCAGTGTTAAGCAAAGCTGAGAAGGAATTAAAAGATAGATGTGATGGCAAACCAGAGAGACCTCCAAAGTAATTTTTTAATTTGTCTTTTACAATGTTCACTTGTTCTAAATGTGTATTAAATTGTGGAAATATTTACTTCAGTTAATTTTTTTTTTTTTTTTTTTTTTAAATTTCTAGTTGGTTCTTTATCAATAATTTAATAATATTTTTTGTATATTTTCTAAAACTTCAATAAAATTATTGTTATTGATTTGTAAATAATTGTTAAATTTTGTAATTTTGGATGTTTCATATGTATTTATCCTTTTTTAATTGTATTGCAATATATTTTAGGAACTTTTATGATATCTTCAAATAAATCATAATTATCATTTGACACTTAAATACATATAAATTTAGTTGTTTTTTAGTAAAAACAAGCTTAAAATAGAAAAATGTTTTATTACCAGAATTTTTGCAACCCCGTAGTTTTGTATTGCTGTTTAAAAATAGTTATATTTAAAAGAAGCAAAAAAATTTTTTTTTAAGTTATTGTCTGGAATTTCTTTCTAGGTTGAATTTTAAGGGGTGAGGTAACATTCATTAGTAATTTGTATGTGTTTCCAATTCAATTCATTCATTTTGTTTTGCATATATATATAAATTTTCATGTGATTTATGATTTTTAAAAAATGTAAAAGATCTGCCAATAAGTAGAAATTTAGACGTGAGGATTTGTTAGTTTATTAAATTGATATATATATATATTAATAAAAAGTATCGAGTAACCCAAGTATATTATTTCTTGAAAGCTAACTCAATTAGATGGATGCTGATATTTAATATGCATTTGAAGTAATTTATTGTTTTTAATTTTACTTACAGTTCAGGATATAGTTTATTTTCACGGATTAAACTTAGAGAATTAAAGGATCTTCCATCAAAATCAAAGATGGGTGAAATTTCCAGAATATGGAAAACTTTATCAGATGCAGAAAGAGAAAACTTCAACAAACAAGCTCAAATTGTAAGTGTACATTTTCTGTCAAACGATAAAGATATTTATTAAATTCATGTTATATTTTGGAACTGCTTAAATTATAAAATGAGTTTATTTAAATGAAAACTTCATTATTATTTTTTTTTACAGGCTATTAAAAAGTATAAAGAAGAGTATGATGCATATTTGAATAACTTGCCTGACAATGAACGAATAAAACTTGAGAATGAAACAAAACCTGTAAATAAAAAGAAAGCAGCAAACCATGTAGTAGTTGAAACAGTGAATAATGATATTACTGAATTAGAAGCAATTGATGGGGCGCGTCCTAAGAAACCTCTATCTGCTATGTTCTACTACCAACAAGAGAAATTTGCTGTTGCCCAACAAAAACATTCCGAAATGTCTAAACAAAACATCATGAAAATGCTTGCAAAGGATTATAATGAATTACCAGAGAAAAAGAAGGTGACAAGATTTTTCATTATTATTTGTTAAATACTTGTATTAATCTTTTTATTTAAAAAAATTATTAATAGTTCAAAGAAATATTAAATGTAACATTTTAAGTATGGATATATTCATATGTTTGAATGGATATTAATGAGTTACATTTGAAAGCTGATAATGAAAGTGTATATATTAAACATCAAGGAAGCATTCTTGAATGGCTTATAGTTGCTAAACGAGATCATAATATAGATAAAGAAAACTCATGAAAAAAAAAATTGTGATCTCATCTGAAAATAAATTTTCATTTTTAAGAAATCAAACAGTATAATTAGTGCATCAGTAAAATATGTTTAGGAATTCTTGTAAAGGAATATTGCTGAACCATATTTTATAATAAATACAAAAATTCATAAACATCCTGTGTTAAATTTTTTTCCATCATAAATTATATTTTAAATTTTGTTTAGTAAATTTTTAATCTATTGTTTTTGTGTCTTTTAGTCTTAATTTTGAATCTTACAATAGTATATTTTAAAGTTTTTATGTTAAGCAATTCTTAATTTTTAGGTCTATTGCTTAATTTTTTTTAATGCATATAGTTATCACATTTTGAATAATTTAAGTTAACTGTTTAGATAAAATAAGTTTTTTTAATTGATAGGTGCCCATTTTTTTCAAATTTAATCAAGAATTTTATGAACTTATCTACAAAAATCAATTATTTAACAATATATTATTTTTGGTAATTTATATATTATATTGTTTTTTTAACTTGTTATATATATATAGACACACACAGTCCAGTCACATTAATGTGACCACTGCCTACTTTTGACGTCCACATGAAATAACCAATAACAAAAGGCAGGTGGCAGCACATTGCAGTGGAGTGTATATAAAGTATTCCACTTAAATACCACACTCCACTTAAAGCTAGAATATACAAGAGTGTATATTCTGGCTTTTGACAGGTGGTCACATTAATGTGAGTGGACTGTGTTGTATATTTATAATATAACGATTTTTGTCATTAAATTATGAATTCTAATTTTTTGTTAAATATACAGTATTGATAAATATCTTAATTTTTAGATAAAATTATTTCATTTAATTCTAGTATTTATTTCATATGAAAATTTTCTAGGAAAAATATAAAAAAATAGCCGAAGAAGCTAAAAAGGCATATGATGAAGGTTCCACCTCAAAAGGGTAAATATACTTAATAAATTAGTTGTAGATATAATTTTTATTTAAAAAAATTTTAAGATTTTTTACATTATTTTAAAAATTAATTTGTTTGTATTTTGATTTATTTCAGGAAACATGAAAGCAGTGGGAAAAAGAAATTATTTAAAGGCGAACCCAAACGACCACCTCAGTATGGAATTTTTTTTTTAATAACATACTACTTTATAAAAAAAATTAGTGAAAAGTTTTACACAATTTCATTTTAAATTTTGTTTAAGAATTCAGTTGATTTTTTTGTTTATTTGAAGCTACTGTTTTCAATAAATTTCTTTATAGGAGTGGCTATGGTTTATTCTCATCCGAGAAACTTAGTGAACTTACAAATGTGGATCCAAAAAATCGTATGACGGAAATAGCAAAAATGTGGAAATCAATGTCTGCTGCAGAAAAAGACCAATATGCGAAGCGTGTTCAAGAGATGATGAGGCGATATAATAAAGACATGCAGAAATTCTTGAAGGTATACATATCAATTTAATATGATTATTAATTTAAAATTTATTATTGCTTTTTAGTTATATGTGTTTAATTATAATTATGCAATTTACTAATAAATAATTAATAATAAATTTAAATTATAGGGTCTGACTGTAGCAGAATTCCAAGAATATGATAAGTGTAGAAAAACGAATGTTAAAAAGAAAGGGAAAAAAGCAGCAGATGGAATTCAAGTGAGTTTTTAATTGAATTTTAAATATTATTGAATATATATCAGATTTACAAAAACTTCGTACCAATTGGTATGCATTTTCATTAAAATAGGTGTAGTCATTTCATTTACATGAAAGCAAAGAATTAAAATTGATTTATTCTTGTTATATATTATAAATTTTAAAAAAAAAAAAAAAGCATTTTTTTTTCTCTTTTGTTTATAAGTTAATATAGCTTTTGCAATTTTAAATTCATCCTACAATTTTTTTTTATTTCAATTATTTGAAAAATATATGTCACTATTTGAGTTGAAAAACATCTGAAAAGTTATTTTGTATTAGAATTTAGTTTTAATCTTTTAAAAATTATTGTAAAATATTTTTTTATTTAAAGTAATTTTCTTTATAAAAACTATATAATTTTTAACTCAATTAAAATTTTATTTCAAAGTACTTTTATTATCTAAAACTAATAAATACCAAGTAAATTTTGGCATTATTCAAAAGTAATACATAAGAAAATTATACAGAAATGAAGAAATTAGTTAGATAAATATAGTGTAATCTGTGTAGTTGTACTATGTCAAAAACCTAAATTTTTTTATTTATATAAAAGATTGAAAGTTGAAGTTTTGAAGAGCCATTACAATTTTTCTGTATATTTTTTAGAAGGTCATCAAAAAAGAAATTGATTCGGACACATCAGATGAAGATTCATCCGATGATGATGATGATTCTGAGAAATCTGATGGGGATGATTCAGGATCTGGTTCTGGATCCGGATCTGGATCAAGTTCTGGTTCAGATGATTCAGGTAGTGACTCTGGAAGTGATGATGAGGATGACGAAGATGAAGATGACGACGACGATGATGATGATGATGACGACGATGACGATGAAGATGATGATGAGAAAAAGGTAAAAAAAATCTTTGCATAATTCAAATTCCGTTGATGCACATTTGAATTAAAATTTGGTATTTGAATCAAACTACCAGTGGTAAATTTTGTGCAATAGTCAATATTACACATGTAAAAATTATAGAAGGTAATGCAAGTTAGAAAATTTTGATATAAACAACCTCTTTATTCAAATTTTTATTAAATATTTGAAGAATACATTCTTGATATAAAAGTGTAGAAAGAAATCAAGTTAAGAGCTTATTTTCTGGGATATCTTGTTTCCTTTAATTTTTTTGACTACTTTGATGGTATGTCTTTTTTGAGATTCTGCTTCATATTTTTGCTGTAGTTCTATCCATACATGTACAGATATTTAAATTTTGATTGCAGTAACAACATTATACTGTAAATGGAATTTTTTGTGCAGCTGTTTTGGTTGAAAGAAATGTTTAAAGAACAGCAACTCCATCTAAAAAAAAACAACTTATTCTGAAAACACTTCGACAATTTTCTCATATCATTTACAGCCAATACAATTCTTCTGCATTTTTTTAATTGAATTGTAACAAGCATTCATTAGTGTGTTTATATTGTTTACTGTTGTTCACCTAGTTGGATTGCTCACTTTTTTTCCCACAGTTCAACTGTAATTTATTATTAAAAATTTAACTTCTGTTCCAAAAATTTATAGCATACAATGAAAAAATGTATTTAAATTTTATGTTTGGTGATTTTTGGTTTTACATTTTAAAATTTTGTTCATCTCACAAGAATGATGATTCACATTGAATGTCTTTACCTGCTTCTAAAAGTGTATAACCTGCATTGATTTTTGAGAGAAATAATACGAGCTTTGGTGAAAATTTTATACAGTATTTTTTTTTAATAATTAAATAAGAAACTTTTAATCTTATCCAATAAACAATTCTATTTCTGCTATTACATTTTTCCTTTGCTATCAAAGAGAACATTTAGTGTTCTACTTGAAAAAGGCTAAAATTTGTTATTGAGTTTAGTATGTGTGTAAATAACCTTTTCGTGAACTTCTTTTCACTCACAGTGGCTATATTTTCATTTTACAATGCAGTGCAACATCCCATATTTTAGAAATTTATATTTTCTATATTAATTCTTAAACACTACAGCCGGTTCCCGGCCCGGGCTGTCTCTTTCACCAGCCAGGTCCATCCTGACAGTAGTATCTAAGATGAGATCTGATTTTTTCTGACTGAGACTTCTAAATATGCATATTTTCCTTTCCTTTTTTTTTATGGGGAAGGGATGTTAGCCATACGCCCAACCCCCTGGTTTGTCACTCTATTGTTATTTGTTGCAAACTAGGGTTAATTGGATTTGAATCCTATAGTTTAAAGTGGATTCTGAACCATTACTGGTACCCCCGGTGCTCAAACATGAAACCTTTAGTACAGAGTCTAGTCACTTGGCCCATATTAAATCTAGTCTAACGAATAATTTCAGCAACCATATTGATAGCATTAAATCTAAAATTGTCTTCAAATTAGTCTTATTTTAAAGAAAAATCTCAATTAAAAAAAAATTGCTGTTTTATTTGATAATGTAATAAACGTTAGCTGTAGTTGCAAATGTTAATCTGTGATTAAGTAAATTTCTATTGGAAGGGAATAGTGTGTGTTAGCCACTAATGCAGCTATTCACTATTGACAAACATAAAAAAAAATTAATATTATTTTAAATAATACTGAAAAGTTTCAATTTAGGTTAGCATTCCTGAATATGATATGCATAACTTGGCTCTTTTAAACCTATTGCCTTTGTTCAGTATAAAATTAATAAGACACAAAATATTTATTATAACTGCCATGCATGGTATTTCGACCTTTTAATGCAGCTAGTATTATTGATTTGCATAGAGGGGAAAAAATTTGTATGTATGAGATAAAGATCTTTGAAGTCTTGTTTAATTATTACAAAACATTTAAATCTATCTTTTCTACTTTTTAAAAACAGATCAAGACTTTTTAATAATAATTATAATATTTTTATAAATTATAATAAAAAATTTATATTTCTTAATATTTTGATTTTATTTTTGCAGGATGGAGATGATAATGACTCCAGCTCAAGCGACAGTGATAGTGACAGTGGTAGTGGTAGTGGTTCAGACAGTGGAAGTGGCAGTGATGATAGCAGTGACTCTGGCTCTGATAAATCAGACAATGAAGAAAAGAGCAGTTAATTTACCCTTTCGCTTAGTATCCCAACTAGCACAAATTTTATACAAGGGTAAATATTTTGTCACTGACCATAAGTGCCTACTATTGAACTGGATGAGAAAATTATAAATCAGTCAATTTTAGATTGAATATTGTTTCAGAAATATGAAGTTTAAAAACTTGGATATTTCTATATATTATATTGATTAGTGTAAATTTTCATTTATTACACTATATCCAGTTACATTAATTGGAAAATTGATGAAATCTTAAAATGTGTGATCAACATGTGCATGGCAAGAAAATTGCTTGCGCTGTAGAACTTCTCACGAATAGAAGAAAAACACTTCCTAAATTCTTCTATAGAGGACCAAACATTTCAAGTGATATAAACTGAAAACACAATGGTAAATAAAAATAGTGATGAAGTAATCACTGTTATTCTCTTATAATTCATTAATTTTCTGGTGTACATAGAAGAGTTTTTTAAATGTACAGTGTGTTGTCATCAAGATGACATTTCACCAGAGCAACCTCCTACCATAAAAAATTTTCCTGCATATTATGTTCCTAAGAAGGAAAATAGTGTGTTTTTTCTATTCTATATAAATAAATAATGTGATTTATCTATAAAAATTGGAATTATTGTTGGCAAACATTTTATAACTGTTTTTATAGATATCCATAGAATATTTTATTAAAAAACTGTGTTCCAGTTAATAGCTGTTATCATTAAGTTAGAAAGAAACTATTTTTTAAAGTTATGCACATTCTAAAATTGCAGAACTTTAATTTCCTTTTTATGTCTGTATATGCTGAACATTGAGAAGCATAAAAAAAATAACCATAAAGTGAACAATGAATGTAATTGAACAATGAAAATGTTGATTATATTAAATATCTGTAATGTTTTTAATTGGCTTAGTCTTTTCAATTTGTTATTATTTAATTTTTATTAGAGACAAAGCATATTGCTTAATTCTTTAATAATACTATTGAGTTAAGTTTTCTTGAAAATTATTTTTTAACTTTTGGTTCTTTGCTTTAATTATTATTTTTTTAAAATATTCAAATTATGAATAATTCTAGGGAATAGTCATATTGATTGGCATATTTGTTTTAAAAAGTTATTCCTCAATAATCTATTGTATATTATCATTTATTCGAAAGTGTTCATTTTGTGCGAGTATAATATAACCTTTGATATCAATGTGTAGTCCATTATACGTAAAAGTACATATTTTTGTATATTTTTTATTAAATGATATATATATTAAAGAAAATGTTACTTGACTTAAAGTGGGATTTAAATTAAATTATAGGTGAACAAATTCATCAACATTCTCTCATTAAACTCTTAAAATTTTGAATGTGAACTTCCAAAATTGTGTTAAAATATAATACTTATTAGTTCTTTGACATTTTTCATATTAATTAAATAGTTCATAAAAAATTTAATTTGACTACTCTTTGTTTGAATAATGAATTTTAAAAATGTGTTATTAATTATAATATGATTAGTTATTTCCACTTTGATTGTTAGAATATAAAAGCAATTAAAAATCTTGCAATATTAATGTATATCCAGAAATTTTATTTGTTCTATATTAAAATTTTCAAAGGACACCTAAATATGTGTAGTCATTAATGTATAATTGTAATATTATATTTCTCTATTCTATAACTCTGTTTTTTAAAATACTTAAATTTTATGTGTATATATATTTAGTTAATGCATTTTGTTGCTATTATTATAATTTAATAGGTAATTTCATTTTGATTACCTAGTTCAAATCAAAGTTCCGAAATTTCTTCTAATATTTAAGCATATTAATGATTCAATTTTTTTTTAAAAACTTACTTTAATGTATTTTCATTTTGAAACAATTTAGAATACTCCACTAATTTTCAAATAATATGAATTCATATTTTGTAGTTGTAAAAAGTATCTGGGCTTACTTTATTAATTAAAAATTTGTTGCAATTATTTATATTATAAAGTCATCATATAAAGAATAGAATAATAATTGTTTAACTACTAATAAGAAACATTATTTTTTAAATAAAAACTTTTCAAAGCCAATTTGTTTTTTCATGCTTTATTGGGATTGACAAAAACAGTAACTCAATCATGGCTTTTAATTTTCATTTTATATGTAAAAATTATTTAATATTTATTGGTAATTACCATTAAAGTTTTAATGGTTAAATAATAACAAATATTTAGCAAAATAATAAATAAATAGCAAATATTTTAAAATATGGAAAACTTTTTTGATGTGGGGAGTACTAGCTTTGATTATTAATTATTTTTAGATTTATAAAAAGTGTTTACCAGAAAGAATATTAATTGCTCATCTTTGATTTTAAATAGTAATGTGCATATGTGACAATATATTGTGTATGGATCAAAACATGATCTAATTCTTAACTAGTTTTACTTGAAATTCTGGTATTTTACTTTATTTGGAAATTCCTCATTTTTAGCAATAAAACATCACAGGTCCTGATATTTTTCACCAAAATCGCATGAAAATGAATTTGACGATGTATCCCTAATATTGTATCAAATTTTTTTTTAAATTTGTTCTTAAAAACACATCCTTTTATTTTACTCCTGAAATAACATTAACTTTCTACTTTGGCATTGAAATGACTTCCTTTTTTCCCGAGGAGAATTTAAATATTTGCTATACAGGCCTTTAATTACAAGTAATAAATTTTTTAATTAGATATCCTGAATATTTTTAGTTATGAAATATACTATATATATTTAACTAATAAAAGGCAAAAGATAAGAGAATTGGTTGAGGGGGCTGGGTTGTAAAGTGGCAGTAACAAATTTGTAAAAGTAGAAATTTAGCTGGTACAAAAGTAAAAAATTTAAAAGTCATTTCCCTAAAGTTATACAATAGTTTTGTTATTCATTCATCTTATGAATGATTTTGTCTTAATATTCAATTGTACTGCCCATGAATAAATTTTAAATATAAATAGTTACTAATTTTTTGCTAAGGAATTTTTTCAAAAAATGCATGCCCTATTTAGATTTTTCCTTAATCACTCTGCTACTTTTCAGTGATTTATCTTTAGAAACAGTGGTGCCATGCATTTCCTACAGACATAAGTTATCTTTGATTTTGTGATTTATAATATAATTATTTATATTACTATAGTAGTATAAATAATGCTATCATTCATCATTTTTTTAAACCGACAAAATTCATTTATCCACTATGCCAGAATATGGTTCTGGTGAAATAAAACTTCCTCACCATACTTCAATTTCATTGACCTTATAAATATAAGAACGCCACCGTATTAACGCTACCGCAGCTACAGATTTGGCGGTTTTTAAGGGGCGCCAATCTACACTTAAAATTTTTGTGACAAATCATAAAATACATAAAACACTTTATTTAAAAAAAAAAGTAGTCTGTCGGATTTCGGTGGAAAATGGGCCGATATAGAGTTTAATATAAATTCAAAACAGTGTCTATTTTGGCGCATTAGCGTACACGTGCTGCGGTGGCGTTAATAAGTAAGTACCAAATATAAAAACAATATTTTTACTTATAATTTCTATAAAAATGCTCTGTTTAATTAACACATATTACATAAAATATTTTTTAATAAAATTTAGAACAAATCTTGTTATTCATTTAAAAATAAAAATTTCATCATTTCAGGAATGAGCTAGGAAGAGTAAAAAACTTATTTATTTTTTATTGATTTCTAAATAAATGTAATATGTTTTTCTGCTATAAATGCATGCAACTAATTTTAACAATATCAGTGTCTCTGGATCCCTAACAGAAATAATAAATATTTTATAATACATATAATTATTGCTGCATATTTTGAAATATTGGAATTTTTATTTTTTTTTATCAGCAATTTGCCACTTTGTGATTGACAGCGTTTTAAAAATTGGTACAATGTATTAAACCAAAGTGTTGGGCTCAGTTCACTTAAAAAAAGGTACATCTTTGGCGTAATTGTCCATATTTTTGTCTAATGTCTAATTAATGAAAAAGTACTGAAGGAATGCTTGATCTCATGGATTACTTTGAAGTTACAGTGGTTATTAGTGGCAGCAAGACAGCCTTGCATTATCAGTTCATTGTTTAGTAACTGCATTATTTGCAAATGCCCTTTATTTTTTTAATGTATGTACTATACATACAATTACTGTGTGAGACTTATTTTTATTAACTCTCTTTTAAATAATTGACTTAAATGTTAATTTTCATTTATGTATTAAAACTGCTGCGGTGGCATTAATACATAAGTACCATGAAGTGTTCTGGGAAGATATTTATGGCCTTCATCTTTTTAACAAGAGAGAGGTAAAATCGCAGAATGGGGATCGTTGGAATTTGGCGTCAAAAAATCTTCACCAAAGTGCTCCAAATAACGTACTATGTTGATACGTTAACGTTGGTTGCGATTGTAAGTGAAGTGAATTACTAACAGCATATTGGTGACTTATTGCCATAAACAAAGTCGCCAACAGCCCGTATTTTGCGATTTGACGAAAAGAGATTTGCCCCTCTGACTGGAAAAGGGTACTAACTAAGAAAGGTGTAAAATTATATTTTAGCCAACTTACAGAGGGTAAAATAGATCCAGGCAAGAAGCTTGTTTCGCCGAATTCCATTCAAAACAAATACAATTACAGTTACTGCTCAAAGTGTCAAGTCACAAACAACGAGAAAAGAGATAAAATCAAACACGAATTTAACCAGTTTGATGATATTATTAAATATGATCATGTACCTAAATTGATATCGTTTTATAAAAATGGCAACTAAGGAGCTTTAATAATTAATACTTCTGTCTAATAAACAATTTATATCATGGTTTTTTTTAAGTTTGGGTTACTTTGGCTTTACGATACGATCCTCGGGCCTGCTGCATTACTTAATAAAGAGGCATATGCTGGTTGTTATTACACGAATGAGTAGTAAGAACTGTGTTTAATAGGTTTTCAGCTTTGTCGCACATTCTAACACTGTTAAATCATAAATTTATTTCACTCAATAACAAAATTGAATGAAATTCAAAATTTATTTTTTAATTTAAAATTCCATTTGCTCGCCATTTTTACTACTTACTGATCACAAAAGCGAAAAAATATTTCATGTGTAATGATAAATGATGTTGCATATACTTCAGAAATGTTTATAAAAATATGCCATTTTGTAAATTATCGCCAGATTGATGAAATTGTTGGACCAACATGCGATTCACCAGAAGAGAAAAAAATATTAATAACTATCGCTTTAAACAAAGATTTAGAAAAATAGTAAACTTTAATTGAGAATGAATTTTTATCATCACGAAGATTTTTATCTAAGTTCAAGAAATTTGTTCGAATGGATAAACGCAGAATAATTATTATTAGTTTAGTAGATAGCAGTTTCTTACTTGGGATCATCAGATTTGTCCCTTCGAAATTAAAATCCAGTTGATTATCAGGTCCTTTTTTTTTTTAATTATTTTTATTGGATCATAAAAAGAAGAAAGTCACAGCAGATTAGAAACAAATCTTTTGCTCGAAAAGACTTTAAAATTTTTTTTGAATTTAATGTAGAACGAAACACATAACAGCAAACTTAAACAAACAAAGAAAGAAAAAGTACCAATTAATTACTTGCAGGCAATGATTTAAATTCATCATTTATCGCTCAAAAAAGAAAACAGATTTAAAAAAAACAACTATAGCATTCCAGACGATCTTATAATAAACATGTTAGAGGAATTTAATAAAAAGACAGGTGAAAGTAATTTAAATAAACCAATAAGAATAGCTCATAAAAGAAATTTAAAAAAAATATACCAGTCAATAAGAAACGTTGAAAGTGGGCCAGGACATCACTGACTCTCTCTTCCCAAAACAATACCCGCATATTTTATGAGTGCTAATATATTTTTAATGTTTACCGATTATCCTCTTACCTATGGATGTATAATTATAAAAAGAAATAACATACATTGCTATATTACATTTGATAATCAAATCTCTAATTACATTCATTACCATATACACTCAAGAGCCAAAACATTATGACCACCCCTACATTTTGCAATGAACTCGCCTGGAACTCGCCTCGTGGAAGGCACGTGATCAGGTGGAAGTGGTATTTAACTGCTGCTGGAGAGTCTACTTCTGTGTGTGATGGGAAAGGCTGCGGATCTAAGCGACTTTGATACAGGACAGATTGTAATGGCTCGGAACAAGTATTTCCGAAACTGCACGACTCGTGGGTTGTTCGCGATCTACAGTTGTTAGTACTTATGCAAAAGTGGATGAATGACGGTGAAACGAGCAGTAGATGACATAGTGTTGGACGTCCACACGCTATCAAAGAAAAATGTCGGAGACTGTCTCGCATGGTGAAGCAAAACCGGAGACAGACAGTGGCTCAGCTGACAGCCCAATACAATGCAGGGTCAAGTAGAATTGTATCGGAGCACACTGTTGGATATGGGGCTACGCAGCAAACGTCCCACTCGTGTGCCTTTGCTGACCAAGCGTTATCACCAACTGCGCCTGCTCTGGGCCCGGGAACATCGTGACTGGTCCATGGATCAGTGGGAGAGAGTTGCCTGCTCAGATGAATCACGGTTTGTCATTCATCACGCCGATGGCCGTGTCAGGATACGCCGTCTTCCATGCGAACAGTTGCTCCCTCAATGCACTGTAGGTCATACACAGGCCGGTGGTGGCGGTATTATGCTTTGGGGGCGTCTCTGGGACCCGTGGTTGTAGTAGAGCAGACCATGAATGCTACAGGGTATCTGAACATCATTACGGAACAGTCGCACCCTTACATGGCCTCTGTTTTTCCAGCTGGAAATGGAATGTTCCAACAGGACAACGCCCCTTGTCACAAATCTAAAATTGTGTTGGAGTGGTTCCAGGAACATGATGCTGAATTCCAGTTAATGTCCTAGCCATTTAACTCACCGGATCACAATCCGATAGAACACATTTGGGGTGCCCTGGGACGGCAGCTCAGAGTTCAAAGACCACCAATTCGCAATATCACGGATTTGTGTGACCGTTGCTTAAACATCTGGTGCAATCTGTCTCCGGCCATCTACCAAGGACTTGTGGCATCCATGCCAAGGCGGGTTGAAGCTGTGTGCGTGCCAAAGGTGGCCCCACTCGTTATTGACAGGTGGTCAAAATGTTTTGGCTCTTGAGTATATTTCCCTACTATCCGAAAGCATACGTTAGTGTAAACTTAATATAGGCAGTTTTCCCAGTTTATTTATTTTAATTAATAAAATTTTATTATTTTTTTTCAAAAAAATAATTTACTTTGCATGAAAAAATTTATTCATATGCGCAACGTTTTCAAATAATGAAAGTTAACTGCTTTTCATATTTCCATGATAATGTTAGAAAAAAATAATATTTTGCAAAATAAAAATAATATTCTTACTTGGGAGTCTGCTGCATGGAAGAAATGACAACTGGAAAATTAGAATTGGGTCAGGAACCGATCCCTCAACCCATGTGCTTGAGAAGAAATAACTTTAACCACGTGCAAACGTATCAGTGTAAGTGCAGATTAGGTAACATAGCACGCATTTGTTTTGAATTAATAGTGAGAGAGAATGATACATAATGAAGCAAAGTTTGGGTTTCAAAATTATTAATGTGCAAGAATACCATTGTAAAAATCTTTAGCAAGTTTAAGAACAAAACGTTTTGATGTTAGGAAAAATTAAGCTCAAGAGCAAATCTGATGTCATCATTTCTGAAAAAAAGCAGGGTGAATCAACAATCACTTTTAAAATTTTATTTTCTAAAGTTTGAATATTATTGATACGACTTTTAGCAGTAGGGTAAGCATTTATGCGTACCATTATAACTTGCATAAGTTATAATGGAACGCATATAGTAAAAGTAAATAATTAATATATTATCTAAAGATAGGGAGAAACTTCGGCTAAACCGCAAAATAGGGGTCTTTGGGATATGGCGATTTTTTCTGTGGTGTCAACTCAACGATAAGTCGCCAAATGTGATAACCAAGATTTCTTGTACTCTTTGCAATTCACTTCACTTACAATCACAACAATTTTCTGGCAAAAACTATTTTTGATGTCATATCCCAGCGGCTCCTCTTCTGCGATTTTGTCGAAATTTCTATTAATAAATGAATTAGCAAATGCTAAATTTATGGTTAATATAATAATAATTGATGTAAGAATTAAATGTCAGTCTTTTATCTAAAATAACAATAAAATATTTAACTGCACTAGTTCAGTTTATAGATTGATTAAAAAGAATTATATTAAGTGTGATAAGCATATTTTTTTAGGGTACAAGACAGCTTCAATTTCATCAATATTAATTTAAATATTCAATGTATATTATTATTATAATATATGTTATATTAATGTTATTGAAATAATCTTGCAAATATCCTGTTTTATGTATATTAATTTTGCTGCAAAAATTCATTTTGGCAGCAATATTATTTTTCTCAATTATATATTTTTACCACATATAAATAAAAGATAATATCAAATACATAATTACTAAAAATTTAATAAAGAAAATAAATAACTTTGTGATATTAACAATAATTTTGTTGCTTTATATTTTTATTAATTATGAAAAGTCATTATTGCTAATAACTTTTACTCAGTTTAACTGAAACAAAACTTAAATCTGCAAATCTGTATAATAAAGAAAATTTTAAAAAATTATCTGAAAACAAAATGAACAAAAAAAAGATGTAGCCAAACTCCGATTCTTCTTAATTAATTTTTAAATTCGGTTCACTTCCTTTAACTCAAACATTCTTAAACCTCTTGTACTTTTAGAAAGTGCTTAAATTTTTTTTTTTTGGAGGGAGAGGGGGGTTCAAATCAAATTTTGGTAAAATCGCAGAATAAGGGCCATTTGAATTTGGTGTCAAAAATTATTTTTGCCAATGGCCGCTAAATAACGGGTTGCGATAGTAAGTGAAGTGACTTGCAAAGAATGCAATAAACCCGGGTTACTACATTTGCCAACTTACCGTCAACTTTGCGTCACAAAAAGTCGCCAAATCACAATAGCCGATTTGGCTGATTTTTTTTTTTTTTTTTTTTTTAAGTTGCTCAATCCTGTTATAAATGGATCAGAAGATAACAGGGGAATGTGAAAAAATATTTTCTTTTTCATTTCACACTCGAATACGTCCTAGAAAAATGTTCAAGATATCTTTTAAAATATTTAGATACTTGTTTAATGCAACAGGAGATGGCCAAAATATTTCCGACTCTTGAATCAAATTTTTATTACCACCCTTGACTCCTGACTCTTTAGCGTAATTTTATTTACTATAATATTTACTGATATTTTTTTTAAAAAATTGTGTAGTAAATTCATTCACTGTTAGTGAACTCATATATATCTAAGCACATTTTGTTTTCCACTACCAAAGCATTTATTACAACTTTTTTTATTTCCAATGGCCAGTTTACAGGACAACAGATACCATTAAAAAAATGCAAAGAACAAGATAGAAACAAATGACATCAGTTAATCCCTCCACTTAAGTCTGGCTATCCAATAAGGCTTCCATAAAGAAACAGGAGGCACTGCAGAACCGGAAGCAAGGTGAGACACATCCATTTCTTCCTGGCCATCACACAGGGGACAGAGAGGGCCAGGAGTCAGTTTAATTCTGGTAAAGGGCTTGCGGAGACAATCATGACCACAAAAAAGCCGTATCAATGCCTCCGATGATAATGGGACAAGTCACCAGCATTCCATTACTGAACTCTAGGAAACTCACACTGAGAGCCAGACTGAAGGCCATGTTTTTAGATCCTTTTGTCGTATCAGACTTTGCCCGGAGTGCACCACGAGAGGTAGATCTATCTTGCACTCCATTTATTACAATTTTAAAAATATAATTTTTGTACTAACTTAAGAGATCCTTTTACACTAAATTTGCTTACAAACAATATATGTCCTTTAAAAATAACTATACTATATTAAGGGGTACAAACAAACAAAGCATTATAGATAATTTAAGGCAATCGAAAGAAAATTTTACATTTTAATCACAAAGTTAGAATGGCTGACCAAATGACCAATTCTTATGTAAATTCCCAGCTCTCCTCCTAGGGTTGATTTTAGACGCAAAATTAACTTTCTGAAAAAAACAGATGCAAAGATTTCAAAAAAAAAAAATGTTGTGAGCTATAGCTCCAATGCTTAATTTCTCGAAATAGTAAATTAGCTATCAGGCACAAAATTCCGTTACATAAATCTATTCTGAGACCCATTCTACTATATGGTTGTTCTATGTGGGCATCCAACACTCTGGCAAATTTGAGAAAGCTGCAAGTGTACCAAAACAAATGTTTATCTGCAATTGTCAACTCTCCCTAGTTTGTTAAAAGGAAAATCATCTTGAAATTGATCCCATTCAGAATTGCATTAAAAATCATTGCAAATTGCAAATTAATAAATGCCCTCAGATTCGAAACGAACTACTTCAAGCAATTCCAGCTTATGATTCTGCTGTCAGAAACTTTCAAAAATGACACGAGCAATTCTCACCCAGAATTTGACTCATTCTCCAAAGTCAAATCATGAATGGTCAACTAGTAGGTTCAATCTGAGCTGCATCTCTTTTCTAAATTGAGGATAATCTACCACAAAAAC
Source organism: Caerostris darwini (assembly GCA_021605075.1). Lineage (NCBI taxonomy): Eukaryota > Metazoa > Arthropoda > Arachnida > Araneae > Araneidae > Caerostris > Caerostris darwini. The sequence goes on from BPLQ01001550.1 coordinate 386,631, forward strand.
ACCATTCATTGGGTGCTTAACTAAGGAAGCTTATCTACTCCCATGCCATTGGGTGCGTAACTAAGGAAGCTTATCTACTCTCAAGAGCCAAAACATTATGACCACCCCTACATTTTGCAATGAACTCGCCTGGATGACGTGGAAGGCACGTGATCAGGTGGAAGTGGTATTTAACTGGTATTAAATGGTGGTATTAATCCAAGGCGGGTTGAAGCTGTGTTGCGCGCTAAAGGTGGGCCAACTCGTTATTGACAGGTGGTCATAATGTTTTGGCTCTTGAGTGTACTCCCATGCCGCATTACAATGAACACTCGGCAAACTGTTTGCTTGTGATTCCGTTCACTGTTTTCCACGTTTAAACTCATACTCGATTGAATCGCTTCTAAAAATTTTCATATTTTTACTAAGCTTTGTCTTTATTATCCATTTTTTATATTTTTATTTAGTATCTAAATTTCGTTACGATGGCATGTACAATGGACCCCTAATTGTTTCCCATTTAACTTTTTTCTTTTAATTAGTTTTAAAATTTTAATTTTTCAGAGTTCTTCTCTATTTATATAGCATATTTAATTATTAAATTTAATAAATTATTTTAATTTTAATGAATTATTATTTTAAAATTTTTTAACGTTTAACCAATGTATTTATCTTTAAGTAATTACTTTTTACTATTGAGTACATGGGCCTGAATGGCCGAGTGGCTAGCGCTCGGTACCACAGGTATCGGGTTCGAGTCCCGGCGGTGCCATGGATGCTTGTAGTGGTTCGGAATCCACTTTAAACCGTAGGTCCCGGTCTAATAGGATCGTAGAGCGTTGCGGGGGCATTGTTACTCCACGTCTGTGGCTTATCTTCAAGTTACATGCGCTCCCTGGGTAATGCAAAGTGAGTAACGTCTGTGCAGCGCTTGCCTTAAGGCGTCCAAGACCAAGCTGTGTAAGTGTTTGCCAGCTGCATTAGAAAGAAAAAAAAACCTACTGAGTACATGCAATTTTAGTGGTGTTAATGCTGCAAAGGTACTTCTGAAGGAAATGTCCTTTGCCGTTGCCGGGGCTGTCAGGAGGTCGTGTCACTCTAAAGAGATAGGGGAGATGACATAAATCAAAGGGGAATAGTTTTGTTTTCCCAAAATCGATTAATTTAGGGAGTGGGCTGTGTATCTTTTCTGTTCCTTTTAAATATTACCCCAATAAACAAAATTACGAGAACATTTTAATTATTACTTTTTTTAATTAAATAAAACTATATCTTTAAAATATTTATAACAAAGTATCACATTGTTATAACAAGGCATTATCTTGTTATAACAACTGTAGCACTTAAATTCAAAGAAAAAAATTGCGAAAAACATTATTAGTAGTAATTTTTTATTAAATAAAAAAATTATTTTTTTATTGTCCCCATATGACACTGTAACGTATCACCTATACTAGACTTGTAACAGCTTCAAGAAGAGGGCCACATGGCGCTCAAATCAGCAAAAATTTATGTTTCCTGCCTGGGTGCATGTGTCATTAGTTCGTATGACAAGTTTCAACTTGTTCTCTCAATTAGTTTGTTTACACGAATTTTTGCATTATTGCGTGTTTTTCGTTAAAATGGATAAACTTGAATATCGTGCTGTCATAAAATTCTTCGTTTTGGATGAAATAACCCCTAAGGAAATTCATCCGAAGTTGACAAAAGTTTACGGGTTTAAAGTTTTCTTCCATGTCGACCGTTAAAAAGTGGCCTGTTAAATTTAAACGTGGTCGCATCCCTCAAAGATGAGCAAAAACCGCAACCACACTGGAAACCATCGAAATAATGCATGATATCGTGTTGGACGATAGGCGAGTAAAGGTGAGTGAAATAGCTGAGGTTGTGGGGATATCGGAAGAAAGGATGCGAAACATCTTGCACGAAGAATTAGGAACGCGAAAGCTCTGCGCAAGATGGGTGCCACATTTGCTGAAAGCCGATCAAAAGCAAATGCGCAAACGATTTTCACAGCAATCTTTGGACCAATTCAATAGAGATCCGACCGTTTTTTTTGAGGTGATTTGTCATCATGGATGAGATCGATGGATGGGTCGACTACTACAAGCCAGAAACGAAACAGCAGTCCGAGCAGTGGGTGGAAGCCGGTGGATCAGCGCCAAAGAAAGCGAAGTAAATCGCATCTGCCAGAAAGGTCATGGCCAGCGTGTTTTGGGATGCGAAAGGGATCCTGTTAATTGATTACCTTGTAAAAGGCAAAACAATTACAGGCGAATATTACTCCAACCTTCATGACCAACTGGATAGCAAAATTCGCGAGAAGAGGCCTGGATTGTAGAAGAAAAAAGTCATCTTTCACCAGGACAACACTCCTGTGCACAAGGGTGCGTTGGCGATGGAAAAACTGCGTGATTTGGAGTACGATTTGCTCCTGATTTGACACCTTCAGACTTTCATTTGTTCCCAAACTTGAAGAAATTTGTTTCTGGGAAGCGCTTCGAATCCAATGAAGAAGTTAAGAGGGTCGTAGATGAATATTTTCACTACCTTCCAGACTCTCACTTCCGGGAAGGAATACTGATGTTGGTGAAACGTTGGACCAAGTGTGTTGAAGTAAAGGGAAATTATGTAGAAAAATGAAATCATTTTTTGACTGAAAGTCGTAGTCTTTCGAGAACTTTTCACCTTACCCTCGTATATATATATATATATATATATATATATACATACAGAACTCTAATTATTACAATTTATTATTTACAAAAAAATGAAAAAATAAATAAGTTTGTTTCGCAAGTACAATTCACTCCAAGGACGGGGATTTTCAGAGTTCTCAAGTCCACGACGACTCTACTTCATTAGGTCTGCGGCAGAGTTTAATTATCACACGGCGTGATGCATGTAACCACAAGGAGCTCACTTTGTAAGCAGGCGGGAACTCTGACCTGTTCAATCACTTTCAGAAAAAGAGAAAACAACACTTCTTGTTGACTAGTCGCATAACTCTCTTTCTTCTTCTCCATTGGCAGTTTTTAATTTATGATGTTTATTAACATATTTTTTTATATAAAAGGGTTAACAAGTTTTATTTTCTGAAGCCGGGCAATGTTGGGTTATATGTACTTGTAGATGGTATATCCTCAGAAGTGTTCTTAAAGTATACAATTCGTTAATTATAATTATATATTTTACAATATTAACTTTTGGATAATGAACTGTTTGATAGGTCCTGTACGTTACTCTTCATTTATAAGTGAAAAATATTAATAATATTAAAAAAATTCTACAATAATTTTTTTAAATTTTGAAAAAACTTTTACGGTAGACAAATATCACAAGATTTTTTTTTCGTATCAGAGATGCAAATGAATCATAAAGAATAATTGATGCTTGAATTAAAAAAAAGAATTACTTCAAGAATAAACACACACCACAAAACGTGAGATTTCTTGTGTATGATGCAAGAAACTGTTTGTTTTGATGTATTTCTTTAAACTTAAAGACTGTAATACTTATAATTTTTTTTTTTCTGTCACTTTGCATTACCCAGGGGGCGCGTGTAACTTGAAGATACGGAAGCGGAGTAACAATGCCCCCGCAACGCTCTACGATCCTATTAGGACCGGGACCTACGGTTTAAAGTGGATTCCGAACCACTACAAACACCCATGGCAACGCCGGGGTTTGAACCCGATGCCCATGGTACCGAGCGCCAGAGCTCTAGCCAATCGGGCATCAGGCCCCCTACTTGTAAGTTCAATAATTTTATTTGAACTTGTTTTATCTAACCAAATATAAAAAAAAATTATAAAAAGATTTTTTTAATTAAATAAAAAATATAATTTTAGCATATTGTAATACACTCAAGAGCCAAAACATTATGACCACCCCTACATTTTGCAATGAACTCGCCTGGATGACGTGGAAGGCACGTGATCAGGTGGAAGTGGTATTTAACTGGTATTAAGTGGTGGTATTAATCCATGCCAAGGCGGGTTGAAGCTGTGTTGCGCGCCAAAGGTGGGCCAACTCGTTATTGACAGGTGGTCATAATGTTTTGGCTCTTGAGTGTAAGGCATTATATAGAAATAATAAGGTGAAAGTCCAAAGGCTGCAAAAGTTGTGAGGCAAAGTGAATAGTTAGTAAGTAATCAGCCAGTCAGTAGTCAAAAGTGAGTAGTTATTTAAAGCAAAATCATCAAAGCGTTTGGGTTAGTGTGTTGAAGAGTGTGGGAAATGAAGAAAAGGACTCAGCTCTCTCTCTCTTAATATATGAATGTTTGTATGTGCAATATTCCGCTGTAACTTAGAAATTATAACAAGATACTTTTAATTAAATAAAAATTAATTTAGCACTCTAATCTTTCTTCTCTGAAGTTATTATTCTTTAGCTTTCTGTTACGTCGAAACCCAGCTTCTCCCGCCTGGGGGAGGTCAACGCCCTATGCCCGGAAAACATCCTGTTTGTGGGGGTGTCTGGCAGGGGGTGAGGGCCAGGGAGAGAAAGAAGGAATGTAGGTAAAACGAGTTGAAACTTAGCGACCGAAGGAAAAGGTTGGTGTTAGCGGTCCATCCATGAGTTGCTATGGCTGCATAATTCTTTGAGTTCAACCCCAGCTACCATCAAGAAAGGTTGCTTGTGGCAGTCCCTCCATGAGCGCGATGACTGCATAAATAATTGAGTGTAACCCCAGTGAAAGGTTATGTGGGCAGTTCCATCTTCGAGTTTGATGACTGCCAAAAATAAAGGAGTTTTATTTACAGTCCATTACTATTTTCATTATTTGTGTATGTGTCATTATTGGAATTTGTTTCTTGAGTCCGAGCTATCGAACACTTTCTATTAAAATTATTTATTTTCCCTTTGTATTAAAATTATTTATATTCCCCTTTTTATTATTACCTTTCTTTCTGGCTCTCGGTACCATAGGTATCGGGTTCAAATCCCGGCGTTGCCCATGGGTGTTTGTAGTGGTTCGGAATCCACTTTAAACCGTAGGTCCCGGTCCTAATAGGATCGTAGAGCGTTGCGGGGGCATTGTTACACCGCGTCCGTGGCTTATCTTCAAGTTGCACGAGCCCCCTGGGTAATGCAAAGTGAGTACGTCTGTGCAGCGCTTGCCTTAAAGGTTCGTGCCCACCGAGGTGAGAAGATTTAAACGCACAAGATTTGACCAATCACTAGCCTCTCCACGTTCGCCTGAAACCGGTTTGAAATCCGCCGCTTCGAGTTGACCAACTTTCAACTCGAAGCGGAACTTCACTAGTCGTAATGCTATTTCTGGCGTTTCGCTGTGAAGGGGTCGAAAAAGTTTTTTGGCTTGCCACTTGAATCTTCACATCTCTCGCTTCGGTGGGAAGGAGCCTTTAAGGACCAAGCTGTCTAAGTGTTTGCCAGCTGCATTAGAACAGAAAAAGAAATTATTACCTTTCTACATTTCACTAATTAAGTTATTTAATTATTTTATAGTTGTTGATTCCTGTGTTAAAATTTTTATTGCCCAAATTAATTGACTCATCTAATTAAAAGTTAATTATTTGAACTTGACATTTTTCGGGCTATGTTTCTTGTTTTCTTCAAATCATCTTAAGAGAAACTGAAGATTCTCTGATATCTGCAATGTAATCACTATTTAAAGGGCAATCGGCGGGAAAAGCATTATAAATTAATTTGATTTTGTTATGCATATATTATTATAAATTATCTTTTTGCTATTGCTTTTCTTTAAATACCGTTTTACATTTTTGGTTCAACTACTTGAAAATTATTGCACGCGACTTAAATAATAATTTCGAATCTTTTTCATTTTCAGAGAAGTACAGTGATGCGATGGCATTATCCTTTGCAATAGATTCTTTATTCTTGGCATTATCCTTTGTAATATAATATGAGCAGTGTATAATGCATCTCGTATAAGTTAGTGCTTATAACATAGATTTGAGTTCTACAGCAAAGATGGGTAAGTTTAAAATTCAATAACATCTTACCTATATCCTATCATTCTCTCATTTATTATTGTTGTGCAACTTTCATCGACAAACTTAAGGAGAGGCTTAATATAGCCCGTTTACACCTTCCTATTTTGAAAAATCCGTCCCTTTTGTACGTTCATAGGGTAGCGCCATCTATCAACGAAATTTATAAATATTCTAAACGAAGGTTTCTTATAGAAATATAATAATTATTTTCTACACCATTTTTGACTAAAATGAAGTAATATTAAAAATAAAATTAAAGTAATTTCATTTATTTTAATCTTTTACAACAATTGTATACGTATATTTTGATGAAAAAGTTAAAATAATTACGGTACACCGCTAAATAATTGTTTTGGAGAGATGTTAGTATATTGCGTTGCAGTCGTATTAATTATGTTCGAATCCTGGTCAAGGCATATGTTTCGTTTGTTATTTGTCCTTCAATTTTTTTTTTAAAGTTTTTGGAGAAAATCGATACTACTCAATATTTTAGTGTTAAAAATGAAAGTTCATTCTTTTTAAAATGTTTTTGACATATAAATTTGTAAATGCTTCTAATTTGAGTACATTAATAAAAATTTAATTTTTATATTTTTATTATTTCCCATTGCAAATAAAAAAAAAAAATAGCGACTATTCACCGATATTCAATAAGAATACGTTAGCTCAAAGAAACAAGAATCATACAAAAGAGAAAAAAAAGTAACAAACAGGCTGGAAAGATGATCTTTTAGCCCATTATTCACAAATATAATTCTGGCGTTTTTTGAGTGCAGTATTTCTGCAAAAATGTGTAACTTAAAAAATTATCTTGTACTACTAATTAAATAAGTAGAAAGTAATATTATTCCAAATAATCATTTGAATGAAAATCTTTGATATATATAAGTTCAAGTGAAAACCAAGTAGATTTTTAAACATACATATATTTTTATACAATGATGTAAAACATTTTACCCCCATTATTATTGTCGTTCAAACGCATTTATGTATAGAAATAATAGTTTTCAGTTTTTCACAATCAACTTCTCTAAATTTATATCTGACAAAAAATTAATTCTATTAATAGAGTGTTTAAAAAAATAGGAACAGGTTTAGGAAGTTTAAAGCAACTAGTTTTAATTTTTCCTATTTTTATAAAAATAATTATCCAAACATCATTAATATTCATAGCGTAGGGAAAAAAAATGTATTCCTCACTTTAAACTTCGTTACTGTTTTAATGCCTTTGCAAAAAACCTTCCGTCTGTGTTGTACTTCGATACATTGCAAACTTTAAGAAACGAGGAAAAGAGTGCGTATAACGGGCGATTTTCTAAATGTTATGCGATTTTTTTTTCCTTAAGAATGCTGATGATATGTCGGGCTATTTTACATTACCTTAATTTATTAATTAATTAAATAATATAATATTTTTGCATATTTAAAAAAATCCTAAATTATTGGGAGTTTTTATTTTCAATAAGAAGAAACATAATAACACATTTCCTTTAGATTTTAGATATTCACTATAACCATAAAAAAAAATATTTTTTTTCTTAATTCATTGGATGTCAATATCATTCGTATCGCTATAAAACAATATCTAAATAACGGAAGAATTACTTTCAATAAGAAGAAACATGAGAACATTACGAAGAAACATCAGAACGCTATAAAACAATCTCTAAATAACGGAAGAATTGCTTTCAATAAGAAGAAACATCAGAACTTTTTTTTTTTTTTTTTTTTATATTTTAGAATTCTCAATAGCTATATAAAAAGCAATATATTGTTTATTATATACAGTTCTCAACGGAAAAGTAAACTATTTTATATACAAATCTTTTCAAAATAGGCAGTTTGACCGGACTTTTCTAAAAACTGCGCCCTGGATATTTGACTCATTTGTCTATGCCAGGGGTCTCCAAACTACGGCCCGCGGGCCAAATCCGCCCGCCAGTGTCATCAATCCAGGGCGCGACAGCGAATAGCTTATTGTTGATGTAATAAGTTGGATAAAAAAAAACGTAGAATGATAATAACTCGGTTTTATTGTCTTGCTAGGTAAAGTTTAATGACAAGCATAATACGCGGAAAATTTAACTTAAGCACAACAACTAACTAATAACTGAAATGAATCCCACTAACATTATAAACTAATGAACATCCCTCAGTAGTTATGTTGGGGTAAAGAGTATCGCATATGTATGTATATCGATGTTTGGAATGTATATATCCTGAATCGAACATATTATTTTCATCCAGAAAATCCCTCAGGAACGGAAAAGCTAAATTAACGCGAATGAAACCTCAGTGTTTCCACTAGCAAAAAAATACTAATGAGATTTGTGTGATTGTGATTTTTCACTGACAATAGTTTGTAGTTAGCAACTATATGCTCACTCAGAGCGCGTACTCGGCGACTGGTCTAGAAATTATAGATACTGGCAGAAAAATTAAAACGGTTTTGGCCCTTGGTACTTACTGGAGTAAACAGTATGGCCCTAAGGCTGGAAAGTTTGGAGACCCCTGGTATATGTAATGATACGACCTTGAACATAACTACTTGATTCGACTGGTGCTTTGAGATGTGTGCTCGCTGCTGCTGTTTTATCTCAATTTATCCAAATGCTTTTTAAAATACTACATATAAAAGAATTTGACAAAGGTGAAAATTAAACTTTTACAAAATAATTACTCTAAAACTCGAAATTCTTGATTTCGTTGCCTATGGTGGATCATAAATCCAATTTTAAAAGAAAGAAATTGTTGCATGTACTTTCTGGCAACCAAAAGAAAGTGAATAAGATCAGCAAATATGAAAAATAAAGAAATGGATAAAACAGCAGATCAAATAGACTATAATATTTTAATAAGTTAACGATGACTAGAAAATATGAATATATTTGAATATTGAAAAATATATTTGAAATGAAAGTGAATAAAAAATAATAATCCTCAGAAAGAAAAACTAGGGTATCCCATAGCTTACAGGGTTACGAGACTTCTCGTAGAAATTGAAGTATTATTGAAGTTTTATAATATGCATATCCTGATATATCACAGAGTAAGAAAAGACTTTATATCCGAATGCAAATTGTAGCTTGTTTCTTGGTTTTACATATTCCATGCATTGAAACAAAATGTGCTCAACTGTTTCCGGAGTTTTGCAGATAGGACATAACGATGATGAAGTCAGGCCAAATCTATGGAGTTTAGAATTAGATGGATACGTCTCTATACGAAACCTGATTAGAATAATATCTTCTTTTCGATGAGTAGGAAGGTCTATGAGAAGGTTTAATACTGTCCACTGACTAAATTCCTGAGCATGTTTGCCATCTATCCACTGTTCTGTTGCCTTTATCTGTGCTTTCTTTTTTTTTTGAAATATAAGGTCTTCCGGTGATATTCAATGTAATATTATTGTATCTGCTGCAGATTTTGAGAGAGAATCTGCCAGTTCATTCTCTATAATACCAATGTACCGTGGGGATCATATGAATTCGATAGATAAAATGCTATTGCAAACCTTTTGATGTTGATTGCCAAGGAATGGATGATACGACTGGAATAGATGTTGCAGTTCTGTAATGCCTGAAGAACAGAAGACTGTCTGGGAGGTTAATATATTTATGACATGAGAGAACATAAGTTGACATAAAGTTTTAAATAAGGTTGACGTAAGGTTAACATAAGTTGACAGAATAAACATAAGGGTTTCCAAATGATAAGAAAATCAAGACAATTCATGCATAACATGCTTAAGTTCTATCTATAAGTTCTTGAACACAATAAGATATTCGTTGAACAGGGTCACTCAGACGTTGAAACTAGTTAGACCCTCAAAATAACAAAACTAACTCATATGAGAATGATTGGGAAAAAGAAAAGTACCTGCATGACTGGTGACATTTCCCAGCACATTTTCATAAATAAGCAACGGAAGAAAAAATCCACCTTCAATCTTTAATGAAGCGAACTCAGTTTATCTACAATTAGATTATCGAGACTATTTGAATAGTCGTTATGCCATCTGAATTGATGTTTGATAAAAATATAATACATTACATTATACTATTCTTTAATCAAAAATTTATTCACTATAATAAGGTAATAATAGTCTGATTCTTATTATAAATAAAAAGAAATACTTCCATTATTTTTCTGTTTTATTTTGTTGAGAGCTTCACATATTCCCAAAATGATATATTCAGGGCAATTTAAAAGCTGTATATTAAAGCTTATAACCACTAATTTGAAGCTCTCCAACCATCAATACTTCAACTCTGTCAATATAAAGTTTTAATTTTGCAAATCAAAATAGTTAATGTTGAGTTGCCTTGATTAATAAAAATTACTTAATAATTAGAAATATTTGTTATATTACTTCTACTTCTGCATAAGTTCGTTTCTTTAAAAATCACGTGATACATGACGTATTACGGGAGTCAGGCACATGAGAAGCCGCCATTGTTAACTTTTTTTGTGATGCGTGTACATTTATTTTATAAACTGAGTTTTAGTATTTGTTGACTATTAAGAAATTGTACAGACTGTTATTAACTATCTTCTCCAGTGATAGTAATTTTTTTGTGTGTAGCTTCAACTATAGGATATAACTACTGTTCCTTTGGGGAATGTCTGCTAGCGTTGATCAGGTACTACATGTTCGGAATTTCAAGATGGCTTCACTCGCTTCATTTATTTTCTGAGTTTTATAAATTTCGTTTAATATTGTGATATAATAAGAAAGAAAAATAATAAATTTGAATATTTGGTATTTATAATTGTTTTTTAAAGTGTGTTTTAATCGAAATTTGTTCTAATTTTACTTTATTATTCCCATTGCCATGCAGCGCATGAAAGGACAAGGCAGTTCGGGTATGTATCCAATAATTTTATCAATTTTTTAAATTTTCTTTTATAAATGTTAATAATTCCAGATTTAAAATTATGTTTGTGGGGAATATTGCGTACTATTAAATGATATATTGCAGTATGAATGGATTTGTTTCTCTGGTGATCTTTAAAATGGTATACACTTCATATAATTGTCGCTGTCATATTTCGGCTTTTGGGTGATTTCTTCCGTTTTCTGGATGATTCAACAGTTATACGCTTAAAATAACATGCATGCACTCGAAAGAAAATTATTGCTCATTTTATAATCAGTTGTATAGATTGAAACTACTATCGCTTGTTTAATTTTCATTATAAATTTTGATCCTTAACTATTAATATTATGCGACGATTTCCGTTATAATCATTTCGTCGATGATAGCGAATTTTTATTCTGATTTTGCCTGTACACCAATATAAATATTGGAAAGGGTGGAACCGCCTTAGTTTTTGTATTAATTTATCTTTAATTTCATAGTGCAAGTAGAACAATTAGATGCGAGCAGTTAATTATTGCGTCGGCAAATATAAATGTATAAAATCATTTTATTGCTTTCATTAAAAATGTTAAATTTCTTGATTAAATATTTTTGTTCTAAGCTTCTGAAAATTTTTGTTTTAGACTAAGCTAGATTAGAGTTTTAGCATAAAGTCTTTTTAATCTCGACAAGTTATCCATAAAAGAAAAGGTTTAATATAAGATTTGTTTGACTAACTAACAAGAAGGAAGAAAGTTAATTTTTAAAATAGCAATATTTACATGTGTTGAAATAATATAAATTCTCTTCTGTATATATAACTTTCAAATATTTTAAATGACTTTTTTAAAAAAAATTAATATTTTCAGTTGTAAATGGACCTAAAGAAATGGTGAAGGATGAAGAATTTGAATCCTGGAGAAATCAGCCTCATCAGGTAAATTATTTTCAAATCAATTTATTAAAATGCTGTATTATAGATGTTTGAGTTCATCGCATTAAATGTTGTTGAAAAAATGTATGAAGTAATATTACTTTTATTTTAATATTTATCTTGGTTTAGATGTTACTGTATAAAAATATTTTAGCTAAGACACCTAAAATTTCTATCTAATCTATTAATTAAACATATCTTTGCAGCTTGTATGTTGTATATTTTAACTTCTTGATAAGAAGTGCCACTTGTGTACAATACACAAGAATATGTTTATCAAGTAAAAATTTAAAGCTATAAAATATTTTTCCTCTTAAATAAGTTGGTTTCTTTTCACTTGCAATTGTTTTCTGTATTATTCATTTGTTGATGTAATTTAATAATACTGTAAAAGAATTCCTATCAAGATTTTTCTTCATTTAATGTTGTAGTACATAATTAAAATTGTAATCCATTTATAAAGAAATATTAAATTATAAGTGAAATATATCAACATCAGAATGAATTGAATATGCAAGTATCCTGTGGAATGTAGAAGATGGTAATTGTTAAAAAGATCAATAAACAAAATTCAATTCATTCAATAAAATTCATTGCTATTGTTGAATGCTTTTTCCCTTTTTTTCATTAGTTTCATTTGGTATCTTACTAGGTGTATTGCTTATTATAGTATATTATAAGATTCTTGTATATTTTATTTTAATGCAATCAGTTTAGTTATTAAATTTTAACTTTTTAATATATTTTGGTATAGTATAAACTACTTGTTCTAAAAATTTGTTAATATGAGAATTAAAGCATTAGATCTCAAGTTATCACGTATTGGGGATATTTGGCTAAAATTTTTCCTTATCTTATCAGAGTAATGGATTATCTTTATATTTCTCGGTTATTGCATTTATAGATAATAAAAATTTTTGAAGAAAATTAGAAGTTTGCTGTATACCTTTATGACGCATACTGCAGAGCTTCAATTTTCTTTCAAATTATGTGGTTTTTTAAATTTTACTTATTAATTTATTCTTTTAACTTAAATTTGTTATACTTTTGTTAAAATGGTAAGTTTAAAATTTAAAATGTTTCTCATGTACTCATTCTAAAAAATTTATGTTCTAATCTATTATTTCTAATCTAATATATTTTTTTAAAAAAATCCCTTTATATATTCTAGTCTATGCCCTTAAGTATTTTGAAAATTTTACAACAGTTGTGCGATGTAAAATCTAATTATAGTCAAAATTTCTCAGAAATATTTAAAATATATGGGGAAAAAAGGCAAGTTTTAAGTAATAGGTTATATTTATATATATATTTTTAAAATAATTACTTTTTAATATTAGTTTGTATGTAGAAATTAGGTTTAAATAGGAAGGAAATTAGGATATTTAGAAATTAGTTTTTAATCAAATGTCATGGAATATAGTAATGTATAAGATTGGAAAATAAAGTGACTTCTGTTTGAAGTTTTTAAACTGTAGTCACTTTAAGGCATTAGCTTTTTTTCCTTACAGCAAGGTTAGGTGGGGTACTCTGGGTGAGATGTGCTGTTCTTGCCTCTCTCCTCGTTCTACTCTGCACATTTTTTTTAAAGACAATCTTTGAATTTTATATATATATGTATATATTTTTGAATTAATCATGTATTATGTAAATTTTGTAACATTCATTATAATATTTGAACTAATCACATACTCAATTTTTAAAAATTCTTAAGCATGTTCTAGTATGTAATTTATAATGTCCTGTAAAAAAAAAAAAAATCCTTGCAAGAGTGATTGTTCTGAAGATTTGAGGCTACCATTCTGAAAACTTTTTATGTTAACATTTAACTTAACCACTGAATAAATGTTTAAATTCATGCGATTTCTGTAGGCGGTAGTAAAGTAAAATATATTAGATCGGAGACCATATGCTTTTGTTTATATGGTGTAATTTTGATTGTAAAGTAAGGGAACATGTTTGATATGTATGGTTTCTCAAAACTTGAACATGTAATTTAGAACATTTTAGTTTTAACCGCAATCTAGGAATGACAATACTCAATTTTGGAAGATTCTAAAAATTTGGCACTAAAATTTAAATATTAAAATATCTAAAATTTAACTTTTTCTGGAAATGTCCTGTTCATTCTAAGAATATGTATTAACCATTTACATCGTTAAAATAAATATGCTTAAAAAGTTTTAAGAATTTTGTAGGTAGTTAAATGTTTATTACTATTTTCCCCCTTTAGAAATGTGGTAGAGGATGTATAGTTTAATTTGTATTTTTAAAAAAATTTGTAGTTCAAAAATTTTGGTGGTAACCATAATTACTCTTGTTCTTAAATTGACAAGCTCTTCAAATGTGTTTTCTCTTTTAAATTTAAGTGTTTGAAGTGAGAATTTTATTACATTATAAATCAATATTTGTCATTTTAATTATTCCATTTATTATATTTCTTGATAGTGTAAAAAATTGAATTCGATGTCATCTGATCTAATTTAAAAAATCTTGTTAAACTGTAAGTCTAGGTCTAATTAGTCTGAAGTGTGTAAAAAATGACCTTAGAGCTGCAAACCAAACCATTTAAAAGTACTGGGTGGAGTATATTTAAATACTTCAACAAAAAACTAAGTCACATATTCGGTTTTATTTTTGAAGGGTATAAAAATATTTAATTTAGGTATGACAATAGTTTATAATGTATTAAATACTATCGGATTTATTTTTCATTTCTTTTACTTAATTATATTTTGTTATAAGTGATTTAGATTAGAATTATGTTTATTGCGATATATAAGTATTCGAGAAAAATTGATGTATGCTTTTATTACAAATTAGTTAGATTTTTAAGGGTTTTGATATGAAGATGTCCAAATTTTAAAAAATTGTGAGAAAATTCCAGTGTATTATACCAATATTTTAATTATAGTGTTAAATTTAGTTTCTGATGATGATAATGATCTATTACTTTATTTTGTGTAATATTATGTAAAATTGTTTTAATTAGTTATAAAACTCGTATAATGAAATTGTTAATTTGAGTTGGTAGACTAAGAACTAATTGTACAAGGTATTCATTTATTGGAAATAAATTGCATGTATTAAAATGCAAAATATTAATTATTACCCCTTAAAATAAATTGTTACAGTTGTATATGCATAAGTAAAGATTTTTTAAATTGTTAAATTTATAATCGATTTCATATTGATTTTAATATTTATCATTTAAAGATTTCTTTTAATTTTCATATATTGAAATGAAAATAGATAAGATCTTTTTAATTTTTTTAAATCAAGTATATAATAAAAATTCTATGAAATAATGCTTGAATAAATTTTTTTTCTTATACTGTTCAGAAACCTAATTTTCATTTTAAATTCTATAAAAAAAGTATATTGATATTGGGTTGGCAGGAAATGTCTTTTTTTTTTTTTTTTATTTTTATTTTTTTTTTTTATTATAGTATAAAAATGCAAGTATCCATTTTATATTTTTGCTCTATAAAACCCCTTAACATATTTGCAAGTGGTGGCAGTCATAAGCATTATTACTTATAAAATCTTGTGGCAATCATCTTGTTATATTAATAAAATGTTAGTATAAAAAAATTCTTACTTTTGTCAGTGATAGGTTTGTCAGTTTAAAATTTTTTTTTTTTTCATTCTTTAAACCAGCAAATTTTGACAGTTTTACAATAAATGGCAGAATAAAATTTTTTTAAATAGGCTCTAAATCAAATATTGCTTATTTGAAGTTAAGTATTTTTCTATTGATAAATTTCTTATGAATCTATGAATTGATTAATTTTATGATTAGCAGTATTAGTGTATTTTTAAATTGCTGACTAATTTTTATTTCTTATAGCAAGCATACAATCCACCCATGTCATCATCCAGCATACCAGATCCTTACATGCAGAACTACTATCCTTCTGTGTCTTATCCTTTTATGAGCCAAGGAATGGGAGAAGGAGCATGGAGTAATGGAGGCGATCCCATGACTTTTCTCAGTGGATATGGTGGACAATTGAGTAGCAGTGATCAGTCACATTATATGGAAGGCATGTTTGGACAAAACAGCTTCGGTGGCTATTCTCAGAGCTTCAATTATTTTCATAGTGGTGGTGGTGGTGGTGATTATTCAACATGGGGGAACACTCCTATGGGATCACGGAAAGCTGGACATGGAACGTATCCAGAAGATTATTATCGAGACTCGTATGAGCCAACCCTTGATAGAGCCACTCTAAAACATATAGAACAAGGCATGGGTGGACTGAACATGTCTGAGCATAAGAATGATACACAATTTGTTAAAGATCCATATACTAAACCAGCAATGTTGCATGGTGGTAGCATCATGGCTGAGCACCAATTGGGGAAAAAATTTACTTCTGGTACAACTGATAATATGGTAATGGCTAATGCAGCAGGTGTTTCTGGACAACCTGTTGGTTCTAAAAAGATGTCATGGGCAACTGTAGCAAGTCAGCCTGCTAAACCTCAAGCAAAAGTAAAACCTAAACAAGTTACTCCAACTACTATTATGGCAGGTAATAATAAGCATAATACTTCAAGTATGGATATTGGAACTTGGGAAAGTAAAAATGGTAGTGGTGCAGGAAACGGTGGCAAAATGGGTCCACCCCCAGCAATGCAGTCACGTTCTGCTCCTAATTGGAATGCACCTAGAGGAAATAGAAGTAATGGACCCTCAGGACCTGGATATAATTCACCACCCCAACAACAGCAGCAGCAGCAACAACAAATTGCTGTTAATCAGAACAGTACAGCCGGAGGAGACAATTATCCCCAGCATCCAGTGTTAGATAAATTAAGAATGGAAAACAATTACAATCCTAAAGAATTTGATCTAAATCCTAAGAACGTTAGATTTTTTATTATTAAGTCGTATTCCGAAGATGATATTCATCGTTCTATCAAGTACTCCATATGGTGTTCGACTGAACATGGAAATAAACGGCTGGACCAAGCTTTCCGTGATGCTAAAGGACTGGTGTACTTGTTTTATAGTGTAAATGGATCAGGTCATTTCTGTGGCATGGCACAGATGGTATCTCCAGTGGACTACAGTAGTACTGCTAATGTATGGGCACAGGACAAGTGGAAAGGTCAATTTAAAGTAAAATGGATCTATGTAAAGGATGTTCCAAATTCTCAGTTGCGTCACATTCGTCTAGAAAATAATGAAAATAAGCCGGTGACCAACTCGAGAGACACTCAGGAGGTGCCACCTGAAAAGGGCAAACAAGTGTTGAAAATAATGCATACTTTTCGTCATACTACTTCAATATTTGATGATTTTTTGCATTATGAAAAGCGCCAAGAAGAAGATGAACAACGTAAAACTCAGGTATAACATGAATACATTTTGTCGTACAATTTCAATTCTATATATAAAAAAAAATTGTTAATTTGTTCCTGAATTGTCATAATTTTTTAAAAAGGATATAGGTTAAATTTAAGATTTTGTTGATAAATCATTGTTAATTAAAAATTATGCAGTCTTTTATGTTCATTTTATTATTTTTTTTTTAAGTATTTACCTAAATAGGAAATCAAATCATTTCTTATAATTAAAACTCTTTTAATTTGAACCATTTAAATTTTTTTAAATAAAATTTAGGAAATGTAGAAAATATTTAATTTTTTTTCTTATTTAGATCTTCCTTGTACAACCTTCTGATAGTAATGAAAATAAAAATTCTAGTTTAAAAGTTGAATGCTTCTGAATAACTTATAAATTAAACATTTAAAAGTATTTTATAATTTATTACAGTATATATTTTTCCTCTACTACTATGAAATTAGTACTACCTGGTGAAATTAAATAAAATATTTTTGATTATTTTTTATTCAAATTAAGAAAAAATGAAACTTAGCTACAAAAAAAAAATTTTTTTTATATGTATAGAGATACATATAGGTATGGTAAAAATTTTGAAAAATTTAGGTAATATACAGAAACTAACTTAATAGATAAATGTAAATATGAAGATGTAATTTCTTGAACTCTTATTGCTCATGTAATAAATACTGTTATTAATAGAATGTTTTTTTTTAAAATATCAATTACCACATTCTCTTTGATCAATTAAATTTTTTAAAAATAGTCTCGATTTATTAATGCATAATTTGGGAAAGTAATAAGGTATTTTTAAGTTTCTAATATGCAAGTAACAATTATTTAATTTTTGTAGGAAAGTTTCAACCACACACTTAAAATATTAGTATCATACTAAGTTAAGCAATTTCTTGGGAATGAGTAATTGATTGACTATTGATAAGATGGAATTGCAAACATGATTGTACATTTTATTTTAAATAGAAATGATTAGGTTTTCCTTTTCAAATAAATTTTTAAAATTATGGGAAAAATATTCAGTCTATTTTTACTGAAATGGAATACGATTAGAACATTTAAAATAGAATTCTGTTACAATTGATTATATCTTTGTTTATATGGTTATTTCTATATGCACAGGGTCATATTAAAATATGTATAAAATTTTATTTCAATGAATCATTTCCGAAAACCTTAGATTAAATCCTCTTAAAAAAAGTCTTAAATACATATAGAGTTGGATTTATTTTTTAATGAATTTTATTTCCTATTTCTTTAAACACATAAATGGATGTACATATTGTGCATATCTTTGAAGAACTATAGATTTATTTGATAAAAATTATAGGTTTTTAATTTATCAATTTATTTTTAATTTTTGAATAAATGTCTAGTTTTTATCAGTTTTGAAATCTAGAACCTTCATTACAGATCTAGAAAAGTATAAAACTATAGGGTTATTATGCAAATTTATCAAAAAAAAAAAAACTGTTCATTTGCCATTATTAACTTGTTTATGTAGAAGGATTTTCTGAAGACTATTTACATACTAAACTTCATTCATTATTTATATTAATTTATTAAAATTCGTAGATGGCTTATGCGATTTATGTTTGCAAATCTCTTATAAAACAAAATGAGCATTATATCTTAAATTATTTTAAATAGTTAATTAAAACTTTTAATACCAAGATTTTTATTAATGTTAAAATGTAAATTAAAAAATATTAAATTCCCTTTTTAAGTGTACTCAATATTTGTTTTTATATAGATTTGTCACGGGTAGACCAAAATTGACAGATTTTATGTAAAATAAAAATGATCAACATGTAAAATATAAGAATTAACTCTGACTAGTTTTATGTCAAATATGTTTAAATCAATTAACCAACAATTTTTCTGTAAAAATTTTTCGTTTAATTCTTGTAAAGTTTTATAATTAACAGAAGTATTTATAATTCACCTTAAAAAAAATGCCTTTGAATGTAACTAAATATATAGTTTTTAATATCAGAAGTATCTGAATTAATATATTTTTCTAATTATTTTTGAGGTATTTTAATGTGTGTGTAATGTTATATTCAATTTTCAACTGTGATTTATCATTCATTTAAGATAAGCTATGTATTCTCTAACATTTATTTTGTACTGTTTTTAATTTCTGGGAATGTATGGTTTAATAAAAATTGCTTGCCTATTCAAAATTGATATATAAAATTTAAAATGAGAAATTGTAGTTTTTCATTTGAAGGGCTCTGAAAATTTAAAATATAAAATAAAAATAACCTTAATGGGAATAATTCACTCTGTAGATTTATATTTTGTAAAAATGCAGTGCTTCATCAGTTTTCAATATTTGTTACTTTAAATAAAATTTATAATTGCTTATAGGGTGGGAAATTTTTCATTTTGCGTATTTTAAGAACATTTTACACATGTTCAAATACAATATGATGTTAAATATCAACTGTTTTCATAATTTTAACTTCATTTCAAATGTGTAGATGCTAACTACTGTAGATTCTCTTGTTACTATGGAAATTATTAAATTTTAAATTAACTGCAGGCCAGGGGGTGGGGCATTTAATTTTACTACGAAAATTTAAAGGCTATGTTTTTCTATTGCTTCTCTAACAACAAAACCTGTTAATTTAAAAAAAAAAAAATTTTATACAGCTCTTTTATTGAAGCAACAATAAATCCTATTCTATAATGTGCACAATAAATATATTGTCATTATTACTCTTTTCCTTTGTTATAAAACAGAATTGTTAGTCTGAGAGTTTTTTAGTTAAAGGAGCATAAAATTTCATGAATAATATATTACTAAACTTTTATAAGTTAATACTTGTTTTTATTTCAAAACATTGAGCAGCATTAGTAAAGATTTATGTATTTGTTTCTAATATATATATATACATATGCATACTATCAAATCTAATGTATAATAAATTCAGTACATGTATTGGTACTAATAGATAAATTAACTGTATTTTAATGTAAATTCCTTACTTTTTTTTTTTAATTACTACATTCCTTCACATTATAAATTGCTATTACAATTAAGAATGTTTGATTGATGCAAGTGTTGTACATTTGAATTGGAAGGTAGTGATATGTTTTCATCTTTATCTCCCTTCACACATTTTACTGTTACGCATCAACTAAATGTCTGATATACTACTAAGAAATATCATTTTAAAGTTTTCATTTCTATAAATGCCATTAATGGGAATTGTTATAGACACTGTAATGAGATGATTGTATTAAAAAAACATTGATAGTGTACAAAGCATGATAAAGATAAAAGGGTTTTTGCAACTGTTGCATAATTTCAGATTCTTGCTAATTTACTCTTGTCTTCGATATTTCTCTGTGTGGTTTATTACATCACCTCTACATAACCTTTTGTTCAAACCTATTTTTAATTAAAAAATGCTTGTACATTAAATGTTTTGTATTAATTTTTTTATTTGCATCTTGTTTAACATATTACATACATATAGGCTCCTTCAAATTGCGAGAAAATGGAAGAACGTTAAATTCGTAAAATGATGAATTTCCATTTTATTATATATATAAAAATTAATATTGTCATTTTTATTGCTTGCATTTGTATTCAGTATTGGTTGCTAATGTAATTTTTCTAAAACGATAAAATTCAGGGTACTGTTATTTCCTGTCTATAATATGCATATGATTTGTGCCTTATTTAATTTCTATGGTGTTTTTTTTTTTCTTCTGTTTACTTAATTCCTTTGACATAATTAATTTCTGTTCTTTATCTGTGGTTGAGGTAAAGCATTTTTGTCAAAATTAATTAAAATATTTATAACCTTTTGAAAATTGTGATTAAAAAATATGTATAGTATAGGATTTAAAATACCCCTTTAATAGTCATATTTCATAGAAATAAAAATAAGCTTTTAAATAATATTTAATTATCATTGTTTTATTTTCTTCCTCGTGTACATATTGGCATGTATGCACTCAGTGTTTATCACACATTCCTTTTAAGCTGTTATATATCCATATTACATGGAAGTTTCTCGCTTCTTTATTAACCAGATAGTTTAATTTTTCTTGCGTTCTATATCTTTAGATGTGCACATTCAAGTTGTCTCAAACTGACCTAAAGTGTACATAAAGAATTTTTTTAATATTTAATCTATAAATTATAGGTGAAAAAAATTGTATTAATTCTTTCTTATTTAATTTATTAAAAGCAAGTTAATTTGATAGTAGAGATATTGAATAGTATTGTGTAGCAATTGAGATAGTTATTAAGTAGATTCATACTAAGTTGGCTAGTTTTAAATTGCAAACTATGCTGTCATTTGATAAATTTGAACTAAGTTCTAGTAAAATTTGTTTGTTATTAATCTAAGGTATTCAAAATACTTGAGTTTAAAAGTCTTAGTGTTTTTTAATTTTTTTAAAGATTATTTGTTTAACATATGCATCTGTATTAAATTGTTTTAAAACATAGTGAAGTTCAATATTTGCTGATTCAGTTCTTTTAACAAATTTTCAAATTACTTAAAGTTAATGGTAAAAAAGGAGAATTTATGTAAGCCTAGTTTTCTATCTTATGATATATATTTCTCTCGTATTAAAATTTAATATTGCTTATAAAGTTAATTTTAAATGAAATCCTAAAGGAATTAACTAAATCAAAAAATGAAATTCTGAAATTTTTATATTTATATAAAATGTTGTATATTTTCATTTTTTAATATGAACCTGTTTTTATTTGAAAATCTAAATTGACCAGTTAATATTTAATGTTTATATATCTCTAAATTTCAATTTTAATTTATTCTAGTAATCAAGTAATGCATTTTTTGGATGCGAGGAACTTTTTATCAAGGTGAGGATTTTGAATTTTGTCAAAATTTTCAATTTACTTTTAAATAAGCATTCCTTATTAATTCTTTATTTGCATAGTTTTCTTTTGAAAATATTTTTAAATTGCATAAATTAAATTTCTATATTTTAATATTTAATTTTCTCAATTCTGAATCTAATATTTCTCAATCCTTCTGCTGGTTTATGTTAACTGAAAACAATATTAAATAATTTTTTATCAATACAAGATTATTATAATTGAAAAATTCAATCTTAATTATATTTTAATTGGATTGTCATATTATAAGGATTAGATTTAAATAATTAAAATTTTACATTTAATTAAATGTAAAATTTTAATTATTTAAATCTAATCCTTATAATAGGACAATTAATATAGAAGTGTCATATTTTATGAAGACAATCCTTATTGACTTCTGTTTCTGAAAATTAGTGAAGTGAAAAAATTCGTGATTGAATTGATTAATTAACATGTATAAAAGATGTAATATCACTTTAAGATTTTTTTATTTGATGTAAATGGATATGTATAAACATGTAGAATCCATTAACAATATGTTTGTGTAATTTTTCAAGGTCTCTATAATATACTAAATATTCTTCTGAAACAGTATATACTATCCTAAGTAGTAAAATTTGTTATCTAAGTTTTTTAATGGGAAATTTTTGTGTGTTTTTAAAATTTATTTTGCTATTTTCTGAAATATTATGTTCTTTTTTTAGTCAAGACCCTCAGGGGAAGAAATTTAGTATTCAGCACTCTAGTGTCTGTGGCCTGCGTCCAATGTTCCTCAGCTAAACTTTTCTTGTTATTAAAAAAAAAAATCAAGCCTCTTATCAAGCCACATAGTTTGTCATTTGTTGTGACTTATTCATTCTAGTTCCTTAAACTTCAGTAGCTCCATGCTTCTCTATACTGTCACCTACCTTACTCGCCTGCCCTTTTTAGAAAATTGCAATTTATTCTGCACACCCCATTGTGGAAGAAATCAAACCTAATTGAACAGCAGTTAAAAGAAAATTATGGATGCTTTTGCAGTTTCATCGCCTATTAAGCAAGTCAATTTGGCCTGCTACGATATTGGACGTAACAGTTCTTCACACTTAAAAAAAAAAAAAAAGAAAAGAGAAAAAAAAATGAAACCCATAACAATTTTAAAAGAACTTGCATTATTTGTTTATATATCAGCACTAAAGATTCCAATTAGAATCAGTGAGCGGACTTCAGTGTGGACCTAGTAAAACTCCCAAACTATTTAAAAACTTCAAAAAATTTGTACAAAAAAACTTAAATTAAATGGGACGGTCTTTAAAAAGCAGAACTAGGCAAAACAGACCGTCCAAGTGATTGGACTTTTATTAAAATTTCGCTGCTTGAATGAACTTGACCAATGGAGGGATTAAAGCATCTCATCTGTATGAATTGTGAAATATCTTGAGACCATACTAGTGTATGACCTCCCATAAAAAATAGGCTGCCCTCTTAAGCATTAAACAAAAATAATATTCAACTTAACCTCTTCCTACATGAAACCATCTCTGAAATATATATAAAAATTCCACTTGGGGGAAAAAAATGTGATGTTTCATATGTGTTGAAGTGCAATCAAAGAAGTTTCTTTTTGTGCGATGTGTTTGAGGGCATGGCTAGGCAAGTGCCTATTTTCATTTCCACTGCAATAAGCCTTTCGCCTTAGAACTAACTTCTGAAATATGAAATTGAAATATTTAAAGCAAATAAATATAGAAATCTTTATAGTGTAAAATAAAAAAATATATATAGGGGTTTGCTTCCTTGCCATGTAAAATTTATGTTTTTGTGTTTTAAAAAAATTATATATGAAGAAGCATGTTCAATATCTTGTAGGTTTTACAAGTACTTGTCTTGAAAGCTATGTAATTGTTCTACAGTTTTACAATTTTCATTATCTGCCAATGAATTGTTTTTTTCCCATTACTGTATATTATATGTATAGAGCATATGAATAATTAAAAAAAAAAAGGAATTATTGAATAAATAAATTGTACAGTAAATAGACAATTAAGTATATAAATGATTTTCCCTCTGAATTATTGAATCCTTTAAAATTATTAGAATTATTTTGAAATGATTTCTGTGTGATAAGAGGTATTCACTAACAAGATAATAGTTTTATTGCATATTGTAGGCTTGCCACAGTTATCTTCCTGAGTTCCTCACATTCATGTTCTTTGCAAAAAAAAAAAGATTAGATTAATATATATATATTTTTTTAATGTATATGCTTGTATTATGAATTAAACTATCTTTTGATAGTTTTTTTTTTTTTTTTCAATTTAATAAATCCATAGTATCTTAGCTGTACCATATAACTGTGGATAAATCAACTAAGTATACTATAAGATATTTAATCAGTAACGTGTAATGAATGTTCTAAATTGAAAAAATTCCTAATTCGTAATGTTTTTGTTTTGTATTTATCCATTCACTGAATATAAATCGTATATTGATGAATAAAAAAAAAAAAAAAAAAAAATTGTGGTTTAAAGCTTTTTATGCTTGCTAGTAAATCATATAATTTGAATTAATATAAATAACTATTGTTACTTTTAAAGAATCAATGGTTCTATGTTGATATTAAATAAATCAAATTTATATTAAAATCTGTGCATTACTAAAACTTCTTTGAGCTTGGATTTGCTTTATAAATTTTTATGAAACTATAATATTTTATTTAGTAAAATAACTTGTGCTTGGAAAATTTTCTTTCTAGCAAGGGTAAGGGTTTATTATTGATTTTGTTAAAATCTGCATGTTGATAATTGTGCTTATTTGTTTTCAAAGTTATTGACTGACTATATCTATTTGTCTTGACTATTATAATACATTTTTCTCTAATGTGTGGTACAAAGACATTTCAGCATAGAATTTTTTACTTGTGATCATAATTTGGAGGCATTACTCTTATTAATTTGAATATTTTTAAAGATGTTATTCTACATTGTTAAATATTTTGCAATAAAAATTTCAAAGTAACATTTATTGTGTCAATGCCATGCCAGTATGTTATTTCATTAGGAAGGTTCCTTATCTTTGATTTTTTTTTTTTTTTTTTTTCCCCTACTTTTTTTTTTCCTTCTATTTCAACAAGTGGCTCCTAGCATATTATCTATGGGTAAAAAGAATGATGGTATGATGGAAATAAAAATTGATTAGCAGTGTTTTTGTTTGTTTCATTTTTTTGTCTAAATATTTAAATTGGAAATCAAGTTCTTCTGCTTTAAGTAATTCTTATTTTAATATTGCTATTAATTTTTGCATCATTAAAAAAAATAAAAAAAAAAGTTGATGAAGCAATTTCTAAATGTTAAGTGTATTCTGACATTAAACAAATAGTAAATTATGTTTGAAAGAATTTTTTTAAAGATTATTAAATAATAAATCTTATGCTTAACTTTTCAAATGTGTTATTTTTTTTATTCATATTGCCTTTTAGGTTACATTTTTGAAGATTGTTAATTTTAATATTTTTCTCATTAAAAATAAGCAAAGATAAAATTAGGGTTAAATATTCTTAATTTGATTTTTAAAATAGCGAGAAAAGATTGACTCATAGTCTTTTCATTTAGGACCAGCCTTATCTGCTTAGATTTAACATCGACGGTTTTTTATACATCTAGTATTATGAATTGTTCCAGGTCATGTAATTTTTAATAAAGAGAATGCACTTATTGAGTTTTGTTCATTGCATAATTTTCTTTTAGAAATTATATAGAACTATTCCTTAAGTAATTAGATAAAATTTATCAAAGTAAACTTGAATTCCATGTTAAATGCGAGATATTTGTAAACATTAGTTAAGAATTGCATACAATTTTTTTATTTATTAAAGTGATTGTTTGTGAAGCTATTAAAAGTTATTAAAGTTTTTAATTAGATAAAACAAATAAGATTTTGGCTGTAGCAGGGAATTTTTAATGTCCATTAAACTAAGTTATTTATGATGAGCATTTTTGAATCAAAAGCTTGATTTCTTAAACAAAAAAAAATATTATTAATCTTTAAATATGAAAATCCATCATTATATAAGTGTTTGTTGCAAGTTAAAAATATTATAATAGTCAATGTTTTTTTTTTTTTTTTTATCTTGAATATTTATGTAAGCTAGGTGTATTGGGGTTCTGCACAATTAGGTACAGAATCATCCTATTTTAGATACAAATACAGTAATGTTTTCATACACTTCTGTGATCAAATGAATTTTCTCCCATAAGAGATAAAAAGAAAAATTAATATTTTTTTCCATGAAGGGGAAACCCCTGCTTGTACTAAATTACCAAAGCAGTTAGATAAATGGGAATTTATTGAATTTTTTTATTTTTATTTTATATCTATTTTAGTGACCTCTGTAAATGTAACATGAAATATCTGGATTATAAACATTGATATTTTATCTTGGGCTAATAGAGTGAAAAGAAATGGTTCTAAATTAACCATTAGCCACCACATTACTTTTGAAACATGTTAGTTAATAAATCTTTGATGACCATCTTTTTAACTTGCATTTAATATTTGAGTATAAAATATTTTTAAAAAAATGTTTTGTACTCATTAAATATTGAATTGATGCAAATTTGTACTACTAAACGACCAAGTTGTTCCCACTGATGAAAATGATTGGCAAATATTTTCCTATATTTTGTCCCTCTATATTTGTTGATCATTTTCATGTATTCAAGGGGTAAATCTGTAGTACTAGTATGCATACATTGCTCTCTATAAAAACAAATTTGAAACTGCAATCATGAAATAGCAGTATTTAGATAAGTTTTTACAATTTTTAAAAGAAATTGGTTAAAAAAATGTTAAATTTTTGCTTTTAATATCGATATCGGCCGTTGCTGCATAACCCATGTCAAATGTTCAATAGTTATAAAAATTAGTTTCGTTGTTTTCTAAAACTTGTGCAGTAAAGAAACCTTTTAAGTTGGATCTTTTTTTTCATTTGTTGATCATATAATAGGGGTAAAACTTTGTATCTCTTTTATGAAAGTTTATAGCTTATTGAAAGTTATTTGATGAAGTAACATCTTTAATATGAGAATTGTTTCGTTACTTGTTTTACCATGGTTTCTAATTATAAACATTTTTTTAAGGTTTGTATCCTGCTAAAATGCATCCTGTATGCAAACAAGTATGACAGAAAATATAACCTATTTCACATAAAGTTTTTGGCAAAAGCGTGTGTGTAGTCTATTTATAAATTCATTTTTAAAAATCTTTTCTTGGCAAACTCATTTGATGTGAAGAAAAATATACCACCTAATTTTAAATTTTTGATACAAAAGAATGAAAATAATTCAGTAAGGATTTGCTAGCTTCGCTAAGAGGGCTTTGTTGAGGGGCAAGGAAGAAAATTCGAAATGACTGCTAATTTAGGAAGACAAAGCAATGAAATTTCATTTCATGGAACTGTTAAATAGTGATCTACATCAGTTCAATGGAAACTATATATATATTTTTCACCCCTTTTAAATAGATGTTGCAAAACATTACACCCCTTCCCTCCTTTTTTTTTTTTGTGTGTGATAAATTTTTTAAATCTTACTGCGTGATATAGAGAAAGCTTTCTTGATTATGAGGAAAAACTATATTTAATCGCAAACTTGTTCTTTTTAGATAATTTACCAGAGGTTTCAATTTCCCCTTTACTTATTATTACTTATACTTTATACTTTACTTATTATTTACTTGAGGTATGTCCATAAGTGGCAGTACCAGTTATAGAATATGAAGTTGTTTTATTCTACATATCTTTCAATATTTTATTGATAAGTATAAGTTTGCAATTTTATTTTTAGCTAAATCTCTTGAAACTCCATGCGTAAAAATTATATATTGTTTACGCTTCAACAATTTTTTCTTTTGGATTTTCAGTTTAATGTGCCTTAATCATTAATGAAAAGGAATCATGTTTGTCTTGAAGATCAACCATGACTTTTTTTTTTATTATTTACTGAAAATAAATTTTTGGGGGATAATGAAATCATTAAGTAGTAATTGGTAATCAACAAAGGTTTGAAAGATAATGAGTTGTTCTTCCAAAATTATTAGGTGTACAAAAAAGTATACTGCCAGATTTTATTTAGTTCCTGATACAAAAGAAATGATAGTTTGTCAATGATTGTTGTGCTTTTGATAGGAGTGTAACTTCAGATGTTTGGAGCAAAATAGAAAATCTATTTTAACTTCATAAATTATGTCATTATTTTAATATAATTTTGCAATCAATTAAAATTCATGCAAAATCTACATATAATTTGAATTTGAGACGAAAATATCAATAAACAAAAAGATCAAATTTATACGAAAAAATTCCCTAAATTGGTTTTTGTAATTTGGAATGTGTTTTCTGAAAGTTAAAATTAGATTTCTTTTAGTATCATTTGAAGACTAAATTCGGAAAAAATAAAACGAAGAAACGTAAAAGAATATTTTGTACAGAAAATAATCTGGAAATCAATTTTTAAGTTGTTTTAACAAGTTTAATTAAAAAATGTTTTTTATTGAGATGTAATAATAATCATGCCAAAATGACCCTGTATACTAAATGTAATTCATTTCTAATACAAAAGAACTGAATTAATTTGCTAGCTTCACTAGGAGTGCGAATACAGTTGTTTTGAAGTCGAGAAAAAAAATAACAAAATATGACTCAATTTATGAGGATAAAGGAATAGAATTTTGTAATCTATGGAAATTTATATATACTGCTTGACATAGGAAATTCAACACAATGAAGATTTGGCCGTATAATTTTGAAAATTTCGGAGAATACGCAGCTGAATAAATTATGCAGGCGAGCTGAAAAGCAAGTTGGTCACGTGATCATGACGCGGGAAAGAAGAAAAGGAAATGACGTAAGAGCCCACTTTGCCGCTTGGAATCTAGAATTTCGAGCAGTTCTACGTTTCACATGACACCGGCAATCGGACGATTTTACGAGGGGAAAATTGTAAGCTTCTTGAGCTGCAGGTTGGTCTTACTGTCGTATAGCATAGATGTGTCCGCTGTGTGTAGAATTTGGATAGATGAACGAATGTGAATCGTCGCTAAAAACAAAGTCACCAAAAATAAAAACAAAGTCTGTCCAGCGATGGACAAACTATGGACCGCGGGCAACTCGGCCCGTCGGAAGGTTCTATCCGGCCCACGGATAGAATTTTAATTTGCCGGTCCGAGGCAAATTAAAAAAATATATATTTATATAATATATTATATAGCCTTCTACTTTGATTAAATATTTTTTTCAAAGGACTGGTGACCTTTTTACTTTCTCTACTTTTGTTCTACAAAACATAAATCGACGGTAATAGCAAGTCTTTCAACGTAAACTGTGAATCAGTGATGTCAGATTTGCAGGTAGAATTAATTGAGTTGCAATCCAACAATCATCTCAAGCAGTTGTTTCTAAATATCCCAAAATTCGAGTTTTACAAATCATTATCGAAAGTAAGTTTCTCAAATTTAATATCTCACGCCTAGAAAATCAGTGCTATGTTTGCTTCATCTTATATATGTGAACAGGTGTTTTCAACTATGAACCTTAGAAAGAATTATTTCAGAAGTAGGCAGACAGATGTACATTTAGCCTCGTTCTTTAGAATCTCACTTCGAACTTCAATATAAGGAACTTTTAAAAATGCAATAGCAATTTCATTCATATCATTAACATATTTAAATTGTAGTACTTGTATATTGTTTTTAAAATTTTAGAAAAATTTATCTTGGCCCGCCAAACTTTTTTTTTTTTTTTTTTTTTTTGCCCACGTCCGAAAAAGTTTGCCCATCCCTGATCTAGATGTATGACAGAATGGAAGCGGTGGTGACCCGGCAATCAACTGTTCTCAAAACTTTGAAGCCTCAAAAACCGAGTGAACAATTTCACGACTATTTGGCCTGCACACAAGCCGCCATTTGGCATAATGTGTTCAGCGAAGAATCTTGAAATTTGATGATTCTCGTCATAGTCTCGAGGCGTCGGGGATATAGTCAATCCCACCAATATTGAACGTCATACCGCTCATCAACGTAGCATAATACCATCAAACTCGATAGCAGGTTTCACCTAGTACACTGATGATATATTAATGAGGTGCTACAACCAATTGTTTTAGCTTACATTTAGAGGCTGCAAAATGGTATTTTCTAGTAGGTTTGTTGCTCTACGGTCATTTTGTACACACTTTAGGCTAATGAGACCGGGACCTACAGTTTAACGTGGATTCCGAACTACTCACAAACATCCACGCCACGGCCAGATTCGAAGCTGAAGCCTGCTGTACTAAAGGCCAGAGCACTAGCCAATCAGCCATCAGTCCGCTTTCCAGCAGGCCAACACTAGACTGCATACAGCATTTATCAGCCAACAAACCGTGCAGTATGCCAGTTGCTTTTTTGGTCTGCAATATCTCCTAATCGCTCACCAATCGAGTATATCTAAGACGTAATAGGCCATTGTTTGCCTGCTCCCCCTACTGCAACAGGTGGACGAACAGAATGGCTGAGAGCATATGTTCTCCCACCCCTCCGAACACTGCGCACGTTAATTGAATCTGTACCTCGCTTGTAGAGTTACTGCTTTCCTTGTCACGAGAGGGGGTTCTACTTCCTACTGATCACTGCTTATTTCATTATTTATTGATGTTTCATTGCGTTAAAAAATTACCTTATTGTAAATAACATCACTTATAAATATCAATCACACTTTTAATA
Organism: Caerostris darwini; assembly: GCA_021605075.1. NCBI lineage: Eukaryota > Metazoa > Arthropoda > Arachnida > Araneae > Araneidae > Caerostris > Caerostris darwini. Next base: position 417,362 of record BPLQ01001550.1, read on the forward strand.
CTTGTAAACACCATCACTTATTTAAACACGCATTCTTCGTTTGTGTATAAATTTTCATCATATTCAACTCACTATTTTATGATGTTGCATTTTCTGTGTCGGGCAATATATATTTATAAATGAAAAACCATATAATATGATTGTGAGACAAAATATTAATAAACCGCACGATAAAAGAATTTTGTACTGAAAATAACAGCAAATTAGATTTTTAATTTTAGGTTTCTTTCGAAAAAATAAAACATTGGAAAACTTATCTCATACTACTATCGTTCGAAAGGCCCTTGTTTTAAGTTAGTAAATGATTGATAAAAATAAAATTTTATTAATAGCTTTTCAAAGAACGAAAATTATTTGCAGCATGAAAGAATCGCTAAAAATAAATTTCGCAGAAAATATATATATATATATATATATTTTCGATGAGTTAAAAGAAATGTTTTTATTATTGATACACATTGTGCGAGAACTGAATATTTGTTTTTTTTTAAATGATAAAATAATTAAATTAATTTGAGAATTTAAAATGTATTATTTTTTTATTATATAATCACTCTAAAGAGGTTCTCTGAAAATACTTTTTTTTCTGTGAGTTAAAATAAATATTTTTATATTCAAAATTCAGATTGCACGAAAGTTGAATGTTTACGTAAAACCGACCATATATCGCTTGGAAGAGTAAATAAACATCCGGTTTAACGACATAAATGGACGAATCGATTACTTGTTAGGGGTTGCTAATCAGATAGACGCAGCGCAAAGTTGCTTTGAAATAAAAAAGTATCATAGCTAATGTGGGATTTTTTCCCCCTGGTTTTTCTTTTATTTAATGTAATTTAAAATTTCAGTTCTTAACAATTACATTTTTTTTATTGCAATTAAGATACCTTCTAAACCACATTTCCATCCCTATGACGGTCATCCTTTTGAATCCGCCGGACTTGGCCATTGCCAATTTTCCACACAATTGGCGGTCGGAATATGTTTCAAAATAATTAAACAAATTCGGTCGATAATCGGACCGGATGTCAACATTTAAAAAATATAATTTTTTTTTTTATCTATCTTCTTTTTTTCCTCGCCGGCAGAAGGAAGAAATTTTAAATGTTCACTTCGCTAATGAAGCGAAATAATAATTTTTAACTACAATAATTATTCTTTCCAGATTTTGATTAACGAAAATTTAAAGGGTTTGAAAACTCTGCTGATTATTAAGCTTAATTCGTGAGTTTTCGAGAGAAACTGGAATGGGGGCATTTATTTCATTACAAACATTAATTAGTACATGAATCAAAACCCTGTACACTGCATCAAATAAATAAATAAATAAAATACTAGAATTTTAGTTCTGGAAAACGCCTTTTTTGGGAGAGAACTAATCAATTCTATTTCAGATCATCATTACAGATATTCTCCACACGTTTCAGCAAACAATTATGTATGGCATCTACAACTGGTCCATAATTGTAACGAATTTTTAACTTAAATTCTTTTTATTCTTTAATTTTTTATCTTACCTTTTAAGTTTTTTTTTTTTTTTTTTTTTTTTTTAATTTTTAGAAACATTATTTTTTACTTTCACTAACATTTAAGCAGCTAATAATTAATTGTAATTTAAATATATAAATTAAGAGGGGGTTAAGGGGACTATCCCCATTGGAACCAGTAGATACTACATTTTCTATCTCTGTGGTTCTTTTGAGGCCATATACTGTTCAAGTCAATTTTTGACTTCTTCAAAAGAATGGAATGCTTTTCAGAAAGGCCATGAGTCATTCATCGGAACGAGTAATAATCAGAAGGAGCAATGTCTGAAGAATATGGTGGATGGAGGGCCGGATTTTCCTATAGGCTAACTAGGCTTCAGCCTAGGGCCTCAAGATCAAGAGGAGCCTACATTCAAATTGTAAACAAAATTTAAATTACACTATTCTAAAAGCAATAAACATTAAATCGAAAATAAGGAGAAATTCTACAGTTATGACTAATAAACAAACATAAAAGTAATAATAAGGTTAAGAACAACGCTTTCGGCTCATTGGGTCTGTTCGTTTGTATACACTAGATTGCGACTTTTTTTTTATTTATTATTCGTGCCCCATTTTTTATTAAGATTAGTACCCATCACAACATGTTTCATTTAACATATTGATATATATATCACAGTAATGATGTATTTTATTATCTCTCATGTAATTTATAAACTTAAAAATGGGAGATGAAAGGGCCTCATAAGTGGAATAGCCTAGGCCCTCTTTTCATCTAAATCCGGCCCTGGGTGGATAGGGTAGAACTTCCCATCAAAGCAATGTTTTCTTCAAATGGGTTTTTTTTTTTTTTAAATTCATTTTTCAACATGTGATCGAGCATTGCTCTGTTAAAAAAGGACTTAGTCGTGTATTCATCAATTGAAGTCGATAACTTTCATCAATAATGGTTTTAGCAGGGCCTGAATGACCGAGTGTCTGATGCTTGGTGCCATAGGTTTCGGGTTCGAATCTTGGCGGTGCCATGGATGTTTGTAGTAGTTTGTTATCCACTTTAAGGCGTAGGCCCTGGTCTCATTTAACTATAGAGCGTCACGGAACCAAGTCAGACTTCTACCTACGGGTGCTCCGTCACAACAGGAGCTGGCTCCCTTTCCCTCCTTCCATGAGAACACACGGGTTCGTGGTCTTGGTCTAGATATCTACCAAGTGGGATAAGAAATTACAGCAACAGGTTTTAGCAGCTCGTGATTCGTTTCGGACTTTTTTTTATCTTCCTCAAGATTTATTCTGGACAGACGCCAAATGCTTGCCGAGCTGTTTTAGTATAACAATTTATTCAGTCGAATTAAAAAAGTAACGAAAAAAAGTTTTGTAATTTATAAAAATTTGGTTAAAAAAGTCCCATTTTCAGTGAAATATGCCATATTTAACTTCATTTATAGCGTATTTTACTGGATCATCCAGTACTGATTACGATTAAGTGATTAATGTGATTTAAATATATTTGGGTCAGCTAGACACGAGAGTCTCATAGGTTAGAGATGGCGAACCTATGGCCCGTGTGTGGCCTGATGGCCAATTGGCTAGCGCTCTGTCCTTTGGTATTACAAGTTTCAGGTTCGAATCCTGGTGGTGGCATGGATGTTTGTAAGTGGTTTGGAATCTACGTTAAACTGTGGGTCCCGGTCTAATTAGCCTTAAGTGTGCACAAAATGACAGTAGAGCGACAAACTAAACAAAATCTATAACCCGTGGGTCAGACACTGACTCATGGACGCGTTTTAAATGACCCACACTTTGATTTCTATAAACATTTTTTATTTCCTAAAAGAAGAAAAAAAAAGAACAGAGAATATTAAAAAAAATAATGGATAAATATCTAATATTGGATTTATATATATATATTTCCAAGTGGATGTTGGCTAATTGATGTTTTATCTCCTTACCTGTGCAAGACTTATGATAGTCTGCCATAAACTTGGCGCATTGGTTGCGTCATAGAACTGTGATGTACCAGCTCAAAGTGTTGAATTAAACATCTTCATTGACGCAACAGCCCTGATGGGGCTACTGGCAGATTTCGAGAAAGGAAATGATTTTCTTTTTACGAGGTAGGGTTATCAAGCCATATGCCCAATGCTTTACATTCATATTAGACCGAGGCCTGAATGGCTGAGTGTCCAGCGCTCGATGACACAGGTTTCGCGTTTGAGTCCTCGCGATGTCATGGACATTTGTAGTGGTTTGGAATCCATTTTAAGCCGTAGATCCCTGTCTCATATGACTATAGAGCGTCACAGAGCCCAGTCAAACTTCTCACCCACATCATTCCCAAACGGTAAAGGGGCAACTCAGTTCTAGGCACAGTGATGTGGTGTGGTGCAGTATTAGACCGGGGCGTACGGTGTAAAGGGAATTCCGAACCACTACACATGTCCATGGCACCTCCGGGAATCGAACCCGAAACTTGTGGTACAGAGCTCCAGTCACTCAGCAACAGGCCCGTTGAACTAAACTGGCAACCTTAAAATGTAGAGCAGAATGTACCGAGTCTAGATGAGTTTAATAATTCAACTGTATTTTTTTTTTATTATAAAATTTTCTCGTATACATATATATGTATATCAAGTAAATTAATAAAAACTTTCTTTTATAATTAATGTGTTCTAAACGTAAATATTTTTAGTTGTAGCCCTGTAAGATATCTGCAGTTAAGAAAAAAAAAAAAAATACAAACTATACAAGTTCCAGACCATATCAAACAGAATAGTTTCGTAAATATGGTGTGATTGTATTTAACAAAACGACTGTGTAATTTTTGTCAAAAAGTTACTTCTCGTGCGTACAATGTAAAAAGAACATTTTTAAAAGTTGTCTTCAAATGTCGACTTCACAATAGATGAAGAAAATAGAAAATATTTTACAAAATAAAAAACAGATTCATTCACAAACAAGTACTTAATTTTTTTTTTTTTTTTTTTTTTTTTTTTTTTTGGATTGCAAAAAAATAATATTACAGCTGCTAGTTTTTAAATATCCCATTGTGTCGCTTTGCCAAGGGAAACTTCTTTCGGGGAATTTCTTTTTAAACAAGCATTTTTAGAACGTTGTGATAGGAAAGGGGGAATAGGGTTAATTATGAAGGGGGAAATAGGGTTAATTCCCAAGTTATGTAAGAATTATTTACTGAATTTTAAGTTACTTTTTGACAAACATCAACAGTTATTACAAAATAAAGGAAAAATGTTATATTCAACCATACCAGAACATTCCTTCACCACTACTGAAGAAGTATAGTCACTATAAAATAGAGCGCTGCAGTACGTGCTGTCTTTTATACGAAAGGAGTGCTTGCAATCTCCCCCTTTGAATTGAATTTAGTGGTTGGTGGTCGGAGGCCACAATTGCTTCTATTCCCTCCTGCAGTTTTCTGTTCCCTCTAGTAAATTTTAAATTCGCCTCATTAGTATTCACCTTTTTCGCTATTAACGTTCGTCCGCCGACCTCGAGTACCGCTGTTTACGTTTATCGCCTCGCATCGCAACCGCTCTTATCACAGGACAAAGGATGTGTGAATTAGACTCTGCCCTCTCTTTCCTTTCTAATCTTCAGGAATGGCATTGCATAGGTATAAATACTTAAAATTACTTCAATTATTTATTATAAATAAATATTTAAATTAACTATTATTTTTTACATTTTCAAAAATTTTTTAAATTTTTTCAAACACTAACAGTAATTTCTCTCCTTATTTTATACACGAGCATGTGCTCATTTAATGTTATTTTCTCAATAAACTTAATTTTGGTAAATTATAATTAATTATGATATCTTAAATTCTTCGGAGGTACAGGGAGATCCCTATGAACTCCAAATCACAATAGCCTCTGCTCTGCTCTGCTCTAGCCCAAACGACTGCATGAGCATCTCTTTTTATTATGGAATAGCATCGTTCTGCTGGAGTCAGCAATCGGTTTGCATATTCAATAGCGTGTTCCTGCAACCCTTCTCCGTGTAGCAAAATGGAACCGAGAGCTTAATTACTTCCATCGTTTCGTAGAATATATGGCTTGGTGCTATCAATTTGTTTTAACATGGATAACTCAACAAAGCATCGAAGTTGATAGAGATAAGGTATCTTCTATCCAGAAAATTCCACCTATAAAAATGTTGAAGTGGTCTAGTTCTTCCTTCAAAATACTGAGTATTCTTACAAAGAAGAAAGCTCAATAGGAGAGGAGAGGGTATGTAGCCAACAAAAGTCATTTGAAACTCTTAAAATTGCTCCATAACACTCCCATGTGTAAACAAACTGATGGAAAATGCATTGAAATCCTAAATACTCGGCACGAGAAGAGACGAAGTGAAATTTCTCTCTGCATGCTTGAAGCTTGAAGAGTAATAACCTTTCGAAGTCAATTTAGATATCTGAGAGATGTTTCTCGTAGGACTTCGTTGCAGTACGTTAGAGTTAGAATATCCTCAAGACCATTGCGAAAATGGTCTACTAATCTTGAAAATGTGGCGGGTGCATTTTTCAGACCAAATTACATCGCAAAAACTTGTAATTTCCGAAAGGGCTGTTTTATCTTGATCATCAGAGAGAACTTATACTTGATGATAGGCTGCTCGCAGATCAATTGCTGGCATACTTAAAAGAAATAGGTTAAGCCTCATTTTGAAGATCATCCATTCGTAATAGAGGGTAGAAATCTGTGACAACATTCAAATTTCTAAATGAACCGGTCTTGATATTTTTAAAGAATTTGATAATGCATTTAAAGAAATGTATATTGATCTACAAAGAAAGGGATGTTTATATAAACAATCCTTTTTACAGAAAATTGTTTCTGTGAAAATAGAAAGTGCATCCAATATGGTGGGTAATAATATTGGTTTAATCGAGCAACTTAAGCAAAATATTAGGCATTTTTGATTCAATTTCATTAATGAAATCTGAAAGGAAGACCTAAACTTTACAATCCTTTAGAATATATATATATATATATATATGTATGTATTCTAAAAGTTTATATAATATGTATTCTATCTTTAAGTAAAATATATATACATATATTTCACTTAAAGGCAATATACATTCATTACCATACAAATTAAATCACCAGAAGGAATTATTACAATTGGATGTAATTTTATACGTAATATAAATTTATTACGTTTATATTATCAAATTCTGTGTACGAACTAAGGTTTAAAAACATTTTCTAATTTAATTGCCAGTTGTAATAAAAGTCATAAAAACTTTCTAAACGCAACAAGTGTTAATAAACGAGAATTTGCACAATTATTAGAGGAAATTGAATGGTAATATTCTGGGATTTTGCATACAAATATGTTCAATGGTTCAGTTACCATCAAGTTTGTTATTGATTTGTCAATTTACTAGGAAAATAAAGTTCTTTTTAAATGAAACAATAGTTATGACAAATTTTCAAATAAATATTGATTAAATGATTTAATGTGACATCTCATTCAGTATTTCAATGAATTGAATAAAAAATTTCAGGGAAATGGAAAAATTATATTGATGCTATTTAAAAATGTCAAAATATTTATGATTAAAGTTGATATCTTCTACATTTGGGAATGAATATCTTGTAATATATTCCTCAAATACAAAATTCTTTTCTAAACACAATAGTTTTTGAAAATATACTTGATATTCAAGAAAAAAAAATATTTAATCATTATACAGGAAATAAAACAAGCTTTTCAGGAGAGATTTAATGAATTTAAAAGTTTGAAAAATAGCATTTCACTTAATTTTATATCCCTCCAGAACGGAATTCGAAACAATGGAGTAAACTGAACTTATGTGGCTAATTATCAATGATTTAGAAATGGAATTAGATGAATTTCAAAGCAGCATAGGGTGGAAAAATAAATTTTAAATCTTGTTTTCTGAGGCAGAAAATTTTTTTTCTGAAAGTTGTGCAGTTCATAATAATCTCACACTAAAAATTGAAATTATTCTAAGTGCATGGGATTTAAAAAAAATATGTATATCAAAGAAGAAACTTGTTAATGATCTTTTAACGATATCTGTCTCCAGATATCCTGATAAATTGTTCTCCTGAATGAACTCTGTAAAATCTACCAACAGAAATGAACTGACCGCGAAATGCGTAAACTACTGAATATGAAATATAAACCTAATATTAATAAACTATCTGAAAATAAGCAACAACAGATTTCACATTGAATATTTTTTTGTCAACTTTATTATACTTGTATATATCTGTAACGTTTATTAATAAAGAACATTTCATAACATATACGTGCTTATTATTATTATTAATGTGCTTATTCCTTATTCCTTCAAATATTCAGCACCACAGGGCATGATGCCACCTAATGAGTAATTCATGGTAGGACCCCACTGATAAATGTCTTGACGTCGACCCTAACTTTTTACTTTTCACTAACAAAAGCAAAAAGAAAACGTAAGAAGATTTAAAAAAAACTCAATTATCAAATTTTTCTATTAACAAGCATTTAGTGTTAAATTTACCACACCTTTTCCAAGTGACGCCATTGACTTAGCGTGCCACTTTCTAGTATTAGAAGAAAAAAAAATCAATTAAATTTTAGCCCGTACTGAAGAAGATTTGTTATAAGCTTAATCGAATCACTCTAGTTTCGGATACCAACACAAATCATTTCTAAACATTTATTTCCATCATTAAGACGATATTGAATGCCTCTAATTTTTCCCTAATCTCTTGTGACATTGATTTTGATTAGGTGGCTCTCCCTGCTACTCTCTAGCCGGCAAATTTCATTTAATCAGTCCTTGTATGAATAGGGCTAATCAGGACGAGCAAAGAGATTCCTTATACCAGGCAGCAGTTTTTACATTTTTGTCATACACTTTACAAAAAAAAAAAAAAAAAAAAAAAAAAAAGCAATTAAATATAATTAATAATTTTTAAATATATTTTTAGTTTAAAAAATATTCAATATGATTATTTTTACAAAAAAAGTGTTGATTAAAAAGATTAAATTGCGATTTACGTCATAAATATTACATCTGTAAGATTTTCCCTCGTAATTGTACATTGTGTGTGTACCTTTTTATATTAACATTCAATAATATCCACGGGCCTGAATGGCCGAGTGTCTGGCGCTCAGTGCCGCAGGTTTCGGGTTCGAGTCCCGGCGGTGCCATGGATGTTTGTAGTGGTCCGGAATCCACTTTAAGCCGTAGATCCCGGTCTCCTATGACTGTAAGAGCGTCACGGAGCAGAAGTCAGACTTCTACCTATGGGTGCTCCATCAGAACAGAAGCTGTACCCCTCCTTCCATGAGAGATACAACAACAACAATTGTACCCACAAATAGCAGTACCTGCTTGAAATAGAGGTCAAGTGATCCCTCTCTGGGAAGAGAAAGAGAGAGGTAGCGCCGTTAAATGTAGCGGAATGAAAATTATAGCGATGTTTATTTAATTAACTTTATTGTATGTAAATAGAGATAATGTGCATTAAAATTTAATGAAAAACAAACAATCTTGTTTTTTTAATTGCCCTAGACACTAACATCATTTTCCATTATTAATGGGGGGGATTCGATCAAGAAATCACTTGACTTGGACTGTCGATTTATTTTTGAGTATCTATCCTTAAATTAACTTCATACAGAAAGGTGGAAAAGCCTCCCTGGTATATAATTAATGTTTCAATAGTTGATTTGGTTTTTTAGGTTCTAATTTGAGGGTTGAAAAAAGGTTAATAAACGAAGCGTTAGGTTACATCAAAGGATTATCTATGAAGGAAAGCCTAGTCCACCCAATCAAATGACAAGAATAGTAACAGTGGAATTTGAAAATGGCACGCATGCAACTAATGAATATAGTGGCTGTGTTTTAATTCCACTAATAACGAAATTTTTGATAATTGGAAATTTTAATTGTCAAGAAAACAATTTCCATCACAATTAGCTTTTGCTATTGCTTTTTGCAAGGCTCAAGGATTGACTCTGAATAAAGCTGTGGTAAAAATTGAGGACACAGAGATTTCTGTTATATTGACATACATTGCATTATTCAGAATAAAAATTTTACAAGGTTTTGTATTCAACAAAAAAATTTTCTTTTATGAGACATTTCGAAGCATTAAAAATTCTCACGTGCTAGGATGTCAAAAATGCATAACGTTAACATATAACGTTTAAAGAGGGCCTTGAGGGTCGAGTGACGAGCGCTGTTATGCTCGGTGCCTCACATTTCAAGTTTGAGTCCCATCGGGGCCATGGATGTTTGTAGTGGTTCGGAATCCACTTTAAATAGTAAGTGCCGGTCTTATATGACTGTTGGGCGTAGGGCTGACAACACTACCTCATAAAAAATAAAAAAAAAAAAAAAACTTCTATCTCGAAATCTGCCTGTCGCGCGATTGGAGAAGAATGAAATAGATTGATGATTGAAGTAGAGTATAATATTCATGATTTTATTGATGAAAATTATTATTTTTTTATAATTAAATTTTATTATTGTTTATACTTTTTTACAATCATTATATTAAAAATATAAAGAAAACAATTTTTATATTTATAAATGCTTGCGTTTATTGTATGAAATTTACTGCGTATAATACGAACTGGAACACCTCACTCTTATTTATTAAATACCTCATACTAGCTGAAATTGAGCTTTACAGGAACTTGCAAAAGTTTCATTATGAAAAAAAAATGTACCTAAATGTTTGTTTACATATTGTAATTGAGTTTCACGAGTTCCCCAAAAGGTTTACTCTGAGTTAGTTTTAATAGTATTTTATGTGCAATTCGCGAATTTTTTCCCCTTGAATTGTGCCTCAAGGAAACTGAAAAGGATAGACATCTCTGGTTTAAACTGCTTAAATAGAAGTTGCAAATTCCACTTTTAAGGCATTCAATATGGATTTCTCTTTGCTTGTTTTGATGAAATAAATCTAATTTGATTCAATTTTTGAATTTTCTGTGAATATGTGCAGATGGAACAAAAAGTTCAACAATTTATTTTGGCCAGGTCTTTTTTTAAATAACAGAGAGATATCGCGTAATTAAAAAAGAACAGAATCTTTTACAAATCCATACATATTTTATCGTATTGGTTACATATGTTATCGTATACTTACATACATACATATATATATCCATAAATATTTTATCGTATTAGTTATATATATCCATATGTTATATATATTTTTTTTTCTTATTGGGCTGGCAAGACAGTAATTTCGGTTTTCGCTATTTAAGTACATGGTAAAAAGCCCAATGTACTTTCTTGCCAATCCAATAAATACAAAAGTGATAAAAAAAATGACATGGACCTAGAAGTGTAAAAGGCACAGACTTGGTTCTTAACTCAAAAATAGGAGAAGATGTTGATAAACTGGGAGAGGAAGATATTAAGAGTTATATTTGGGCCTATCAGAGAGGGTGATGATTGGAGAAGGCATTACTATCATTAAATTGCAAAATTGTTCGGAAAAAAGGATGCCATACATTGTATAAAGTCAAAGACAATTCTATGGCTAAGACACATAGAGAGAATGGACGATAGCTGAGACACAAAGAAGATTTTCAAGGGGAAATGCCAGGGCCTATGAAAAAAAGAGAAGGCCCAAAAAAGAGATGGATTGATGAAGTAGAAAAGGATCTGAAGAACCTAAAGATCACAGACTGGAAAACCAAAGCTCAAGACAGACGACTTTGGAGTCGTATTGTTAGGGATGCCATGGTCCAACATGGACTGTAGTGACGGGGTATTAATAGGTTACTTAGATTAAAAAAAAAAAAAAAAAAACGACTAAAATTCTTAGCATACTTATATCAAATTTTCAATATTTATTAAAATCTTCATATATTCATGACAAAAAAATATTTTTAAGAATGGATATTCATTTGCCAATTTAGCACATTTATCTTTAGGAAGAATTCTGTTAAAAGAAAATAATTCTACGTATAAACCACTAGAAAATAATTACATTATGCATAAATATAATGTAATGTAATCTGGACATTATGGGATTTTATGAGAATCATAGAATGTATTTGAATGTGTTATACATCACATGACGCTCCAACGCATGTATATTGTAAATATACACCTGCTTTCTCAAATTGTATTTTTTTCTCATTCAGTATTGCGGTGATGCTCAAATCACGTTCGATTCCCTTATATGCCACTTTTTTTTGTAAAAATATACAATAAATTATTTCTTGCATGCTGTAAGCCAAAATCCCAATTCCAATATAAGGGCTATTACCGCTGCAACAAAATCATATCCAGCAACTGTATAAGGCGTTCTGCACTGCGCGGGATTAAATGCTTTACATCTTCTTCGTCTTCGAGATTTAATTACTTCAGCCAGAAGAACATCAGAGATGTTTCATATTTTCAAAAATATTTCTTAGTGAAAGTGTGGCTGGCCGATTAGAAGTTTCCAAGAAGTTATCTTCTCAGAAGTGTTCTTTAGACAGGGAGGAATATCCAATGCATCCAACACATGTTCATTAAGTGTGAACCTATTATTTTACTATTTTTTTTTATGTGTAATAAAGCTCTTTGCACTGCTTTTGCATTCTTACTGTGATCTATGGTGGGGGAGAGCATTTTCAACAATGCTATATTATGTGACTTTGATTCCTGTCTATGTTCTCACTTCTACAAATCTTTTCGTGGAAGCCAAAAACACCTACATATATAAATACACCACAGCGAGTACAAACTTATAATAAATGTTAATTTCGCCAAAGACAAATCTGAATCATATAGTGATATATCGTCATGCACAAATGTGCAGAGAACACGAGAAAACAGTAATAAACGTTTGTCACAGATATTTGGTTCGCTTCAAGTCACAGAAGTTTGTAACAGTTAAAAGACTTCTGTGACCTGGTATATCATACACCAGGTCACAGATGTTCAAAGTTTCGCCCGCCAGTTACATTGCAAACTTAATGACGGAAAACCATTGATAGTATTCTTGGACTGCCACGGCCGCTCATAGCTACGCAGATACATGTTATAAGATCTTGTTCTTCACCAAACGATCTTATTCTCATATATCTTTTCAAATCAATGGAAATTTGAAATTCAAATAGTATTACTTTAAATTTGAAGAAATTTAGAAAATATTAAAAACATATAGCTATTTATAACTCTAATTAAAAGCTTTACAAAAAATGAAGGACTTAGACTTTATAATTGTTTGCAGATTATAAAATTAATTCATGCAGCTATTTCTTCAATAATTAGTACAAATAGTGAGCATTTTTAACTTTCTAATAATTAATGTCATTAAAATCCATATTGCATTTACAAAAGTTTTTATGTTTTATTTCGTAGTAATCAAAGTCTCCTTTACGGATTACATGAATGTTAAATATCATTGTTGCATGAACTGGATTCTAGATTATTCACAAATAACAGTCAGTCTAGATTTTGGCCAGGAATTTAATGCCAACAATTTGGAATTCAACATTATTTTTTATTTTGATCAACGAATGCTTTATTGGAAAAATTCTGTGTACAATAACATAAAACAATATTACACAACAACAAAAATTAGGAGCAATATTGTTGAATACATGTTGCTTTTTGCTACAAAATATTATTATTATTAAAAAATAAAAATACCACTAAATTTTAAACAAGACTAAATTTCCATATCACCGAAATTAATAACAAATATTTTTTTCTAATGCAGCTGGCAAACAGACATGGGCGTCTTGGATGCCTTAAGGCAAGCATCTTTCTCACTTAGCATCACCCAGGGGACTCGTGTAACTTGAAGATACGGACGCGGAGTAACAATGCCCCCGCAACGCTCTACATTCCTGTTAGACCGGGACCTACTTTTTAAAGTGGATTCCGAACCACTACAAACATCCATGGCACCGCCGGGACTCGAACCCGAAACTTGTGGTACCGAGCGCTAGCCCCTCGGCCATTCAGGCCCTTAATAACAAATATTTAAAATGTTATTAAAAAAAAAAAAAATGGCACCCATCCTAATAAAACTTTCAATATAAATTACAACAACAACAACAAAAATTAGGAGCAATGTTGTCGAATATGAAGCAACACTTTTGGTCACAAATATTATTATTACCAAAAAATAAAAATACTACTAAATTTTAAATAAGATTAAATTTTGATATCACTGAAATTAATAACATTTAAAGCGTTATTCAAGTTATATAGAAACACTCCAATCCTAATAAAACATTCAACATAATAAATAATAATAATAAATAAATAAATTAGGAACAATATTGTTGAATACGAAGTAACACTTTTGGCTACAAAAAAAAAAAAAAAAAAAAAAAAAAAAAAAAAAAAAAAAAAAACCCTCATTAAATTTTAAATTAGACTAAATTTCCTCATCTTTGAAATTAACAACAAATGTTTAAAGGGATATTCAAGTTATACAGAATGGCTCCGATCCTAATAAAACATTCAATACAAATTATCAGTGTTATTTTCTTTACAATTTTTATAATTTCTTTATTTCTGAACTATTTTATTGAAACATTAAAATATAATGGCGGTTGTAGTACTATCCCGAAATGAAATGATATTTAATAAGATATTTTTAGACATTTCCAGCATGGTAAACTTTACAAATCCTTTGATATTAACTTTTATACAATCATAATACCGATATTACAACAACAACAACAAGAAATAAATAAATAAATTAGGAGCAGTATTGTTTTATACAACGTAACACTTTTGGCTACAAAATATTATTATTTCCAAAAAATAAAAATACCTTAAGACTAAATTTCTATATCACTGAAATTAACAACAAAAATTTAAAATGTAATTTAACTTATACAAAATGACAACAATTCTAATAAAATATCTAATAAAAATTATTAGTAGTATTGATTTTCTTTAAATTTTTATAATTTCTGAACTATTTTGAAACATTCTTAAAATATAATAGTAATTGTAGTACTATCTGGAATTGGAATGATATTTAATAAGATATTTTTAGACATTTCTAGTATGGTAAACTTTACAAACCCTTTGATATTAACTTTCTTTCAATCATAATACCGCCCACCGAGGAAACCCCCGTTCTATTCGAATGGCCAGAACCTTTTACCGCCCACATTTCCCGCCCCCGCGTCATTATTCGCCATCATAAAAGAGCAAGGAACGAAATGTAACAGTCGATTTACTGCCACGCTCGTTTCCAAGAAAAGAATTAAATTTACAAGCAAGATACATTTTACTTTGTTTTTTTTTTTTTTTCGGTAGGAAACCTGTGGAATAAACCGGTCAATAAATTTCGTCGCGTATAGTCTGCGCAGAATCAAACCCTTTTGGAACAAGGCACCACGGGGCTAAAGACACTAAACCCGGAAGAATCCTTTGGACTTTGGTATTCGAAATCGAACATCATGAAATCACTGGATTTCCCATGGATGTTAGCAATCACCTTCATAGGTAAGAGAATCTCCATGAGTTAATTACATTGTGATACTTCAAAATGTGATTTAGAACAATTAGGATCGTGACTTTTGATCCACAGTTACGTGAACCGGGTTCTAGAGTATCTAAAAATAACAATCCAGGATACAATTTGTCCAGGAATTTAACGGCAAATGGTTTATTATAATAAAAGGTTTTAAATATCGTAATTAAACCGATGAATTTAATTCGACATCGTATTCAGTAGATAATTGTATTAAATCAAGTAATAAAAAGTACAATAAATCAAGTAATAAAAAGCTGTAATATGTATTATAAGCCTTCCTGATAATTTTAGATTTTAGTGTTCTATTAAAGACATAAATAAATTTGGATTTATTTAAAACTAAGTACAGGAAATGTGTGTGATAATAACACATTATTCCAATTTAATGTACGTTGCTTAATTAAGAGTTTAAGAATTCTGATTATGAATGTTATTTTTTTTTTATGTCAGACTTATAATTCGTACAAGACAGATATATACAACTTGAAGAATAATTTGCCATATTTCTCAAAAGATGTTGTTATCAATGAATAATGAACGTTATCCAGAATGTTTAAGTTTCTTCTAAAGCACTGAGTACTATAAATTAAGAAAATTGAGAGTTCAGAATTCTGATTATAAGAGTTCTTTATTTTGTCAGACTTATAATTCGTACAAGACAAGTACCTACAATGTGCCATATTTTTCAAAAGATGTTTCTATCAATAAATAATAAACTATCATTATCCAGAATGTTTGAATTTTTATTAATAGCACTCAGTGCTTTTATTAAAAGCACTGAGTACTATAAATTAACAATTGCTTCAATTAGTTGAAGGAAAAATTGTAATTTGGACAAGAATATGAAATGTTCAAGAATTCCAATTTCAGTTTTAATAGAATAAAACTATAATTTTCAATTGTATTCGAATTAAAAAGCTTTTTAAATTTTTAAATATCAGAATTTTAAAATAACAAATCAATAAATTTCCTGGAATTTTGTGGTTAAATTTGTTTGAAATATAACTTTTACTGAAATTTGTTGCAGATAATAATTTTATTTTTTCACTTTTAAATATATTCTTATAAAATAAAAGTTACAAGGTCAAAAATTCTTAAAAATCTATCTCACTTTAAATATTTGAGAAATATTTAAAATGATTTAATATTAATTAAATATTTAGTTTAAATATTTTTCAAATGTTTAAAATGCCATTATTAGTTAACAATTTTTAATTTAAAATATAACTAACAAAAATTGAAAGCGTTTAAAAATAATTATTTAATTGAATAGAATTATTCAATTATGAATCTATTTTGAATTTAATAAATTTCAAAATAAGAGTTACATGAAATTTACTAAATTTCAAATAAAAATTAAAATAATTTAGTGAAAATTAATTTTAGGATATTTGAAGAAATTTGATAAAAATAGTTGCCATTTTTTCAATTACATATTTGGGAAACATTAGCATGCATATGATAAATTATATAGATGAGGTTATTATTGTTGTCACTAATTTGTTTATTATAAATGTAATTTGTTTTTTCTTACTTTGCTTTTTATGTAAATATATAAGTAAATACTTTTTCATTATTTAAATCCTGCGTGGCTTTACAATGCGCTTTACAAAACTACAATGTGGTCTTTATGATCACATTGCATTTTAAACATTTTTGTGATATTTAAAAATCAAAAAATCGTGACCTATTCTGAAAAAAATATCTTTATCTTTGTAACAGGTGTAAGAGAAGATTTCAAACATTTCTTCTTGCCTTATTTATATTTTTAAGTGGGCACATTTAAGATGGATTTCCACTAGATACTAAAATCTCTCGTCGTAGAATGCCAGCCAATCAGACATATGATTTCCTGCTTATTACGACTTTCAATTGGCTGGTTCTACGACGAGAGAGTTTAGTATCCGGTGGAAACCCACTTTCATTATGAATGTGGTTTAATTCTCGATAGGTTCTTAAATGGATGTGCCATCGAGGAATATGGTGTTAACATCACTCGATACTTTTTTATAAGGATTTACTGAAGATCGTTTCAGCAGAACGAAGCAGATACATTTAAAAATATTTAAAAGAAGGGATCAAAAACGCCATATTTCTTTGCTGACACAAATATGTTACAAAGGACATGTTGAACATTTCGAATATGCTGAACATTTTCTATTGTCCATATCATTAATATTACACATATAAAATTTGTGTAGATAAGGCAAAAATAGAGACCTGATAGCCAAGTGACTAGCTCTCGGGGCCATAGGTTTCCGGTTCGAGTCCCGGCGGTGCCATGGATGTTTGTAATGGTGAAATAGAAGTGGTGAAATAGAAGATTTAAAGTATTCTTCTTGCGTTATTTACAATTTTATATAGGCACATTTAAGATGGGATTCCTCTAGCCACTCAAATTACTTGTCATAGAATGTCATCCAATCAGTCGTCTAATTTCCTGCTCATTAAGGCTTTCGATTGGCTGGATTTACGACGAGAGATTTTAGTATGCGATGGAAACCCACTTTTATTATGAAAATAGTTCAATTCTCGATATCTTCTTAAATGAACGTGCCCCCGACAAACATGATTTTAACATCACTTAATTCTTTTTTGTAAGTATTTACTGAAGATCGTTTCAGTAGAAGGAAGCAGATAAATTAAAAAAATATTTAAAAGAATTGATCGAAAACGCCATATTTCTTTGCTGACACAATCATATTACAAAGAACATGCTGAACATTTCTATCGTCCGCATCACTAATATTGCACATATAAAATTTGTGTAGATAAGCCAAAAATAATTTTGAATACTTCTCTTTTAAACGTTGCGACCTGATGGCCAATTGGCTAGCGCTCTGGCCTTTGGTACCACAAACTTCAGGTTCGAATCCTGGCGGTGGCATGGATGTTTATGAGTGGTTCGGAATCCAAGTTAAACTGTAGGCCTGTCTAAATGTGCACAAAATGACCGCAGAGCGACAAACTAAACCTTTTAAGTGTTACAAACGGTGTATGTTTATCTTTTGTACCGCTTTTCAAGCATAATTTTCAAAAATGGTAAATATTTTTCGATTATCCTATTGAATTTTAATAGTATAATTATTTACTTTACGTTACATTGATTTACAAAAATACGAAAAATATTTTTAACTTTGTTCTTAAAATGATGTATCATAAATGTTTTAAAGAATTTTATTTATTACTGTTTTTGTTATCATTATAAAAAGAAATTAAGTATTAAGCATTTCATATACAGTAGAACCTCTTTAAGTCGAGCCTGAATAAGTAAAAACCTCCAAAACTCGAAAAAAAGTTTTGTTCCCTTCAAGCCCCAAAACCTCCATTACTCGAAATTTCAACACTCTATATGTCGAAATAATAAGTCAATCCCCACAAGCCATTTTGGTATATATTTTCCCTCCGTAACTCGGAAAAAAAAAAAAAATTGGACCTCTGTATCTCGAACATTAGCAATGTTTGATTTTACAGCTCGATCATTTGAAACTAATTACCTCTTATACAGTGAGTGTAAAAAATATTCGTGCAGTACTACAATTGATTTAAAAGAGATCAGTTCATAAAAATAATAAACATAAATTCCATTTTAATTAATTATAAATATATAATAGAACATATTTTCACTAGTTTCATGTGAAATTGACACAAAAATAATTTTATACATGAATAAATATTTACAAAACTGAAACAATCCAACATCTTGTGGTGTAAAAAGTATTCGTACACTAAAAGAAATGCAAATTTTTTTTAGTTATTTTGTGATTGGTTTAGCCATTATGATGTAGTTAATTGACGTCATCTTGTAAGTTACTTAAAAGGTTCTTCAGTGGAAATTTTAAGGTAATGAGAAACTAGAAATTCTGTCATGGGTCGTAAAAGTAAAGAGACAAGTGTTTCCGAAAGAGAACTGATTTTAAAGCTCCGTAAAAATGGTAAAGCGTACAACAAGATTTCTGATCTGGTCGGTAGACCCTGTTCAACTGTGCAGTCAATCATAAAAAAGTTTGCTGCCACTGGAAAGGTTCAAAACAGTTCTCGTACTGGGCGTACTATTGACTTCACCTGACAGACGGTTTCTGGTACGTTCCTTAAAGAAGAATCCCAAAATAAGTGCTCCTACATTAACATCAGAATTAAAGAACATGGGAACAGCAGTCTCCGTAAGTACTGTTCGAAATGCATGCAGAAATGAAGGTTTCCATGGCCGTGTTGCGAGGCGAAAATTCTTTGTTAGTGAGAAGAATCGGAAGCTGCGATTGTCTTTCGCCAAGCAATACGTTAATGAAAGTCCAGATTTCTGGAAAAAGATTATCTTTACAGACGAAAGTAAATTCAACATACTTGGATCGGACGGGACACGAATGGTATGGAGAAAGCGCAATACAGAAATGCATCCTAAGAATTTAGTGCCAACAGTGAAACATGGGGGGTGGAAGTCTGCTTGTTTTGGGTTGTATGAGTTCTTCTGGGGTGGGCAAATTAGTCTTTATTAAAGGCGTTATGAATCATCAACTTTATATTGACATTTTAAAAAATAATTTAGGACCTAGTGCAACGAAAATGGGCTTGAATGGTGATTATGTTTTCATGCATGATAACGACCCCAAGCACACAGCCCGAAACACAAGGCACTAGATACTATATAATACCCCAAAGTTCATGAAATTTCCTCCTCAATCGCCGGACCCCATCGAGAATTTATGGGACGTTTTTGATAAAAATATTAGATCCAGACATACTTCTAATAAAAATGATTTGGAATCAGCTCTTAATCAAGAATTGGACGCCCTATCTATCTCAATAACAGCAAAATTGGTGGAATCGATGCCAAAGAGACTCAAGGCAGCTAACGAATATCCTACAAGTATTAGCTGAAATATTATGATTGTATTGGCCAATATATGCCTGACGTACGAATACTTTTTACACCACAAGATGTTTGATTGTTTCAGTTTTGTAAATATTTATTCATGTATTAAATTATTTTTGTGTCAATTTCACATGAAACTTGTGAAAATATATTCTATTATATATTTATAATTAATTAAAATGGAATTTATGTTTATAATTTTTATGAACGGATCTCTTTTAAATCAATTGTCGTACTGTACGAATACTTTTTACACTCACTGTAGCTCGAAGAAAAATAAGTTACCGGACTTTAAGGATTTGCTGACAATGAACGTCATTGTTTCTTAGAAAGCAATGTATGAGTATATAGTAAACAGAATAACCAATTCTACGAAATATTGTTGTTATAATTCTTATTATTGCTATTGATTTCATTTGACTCTAACAAATAAACATGTTTATTACCTCTGTAATAAACATTTTTATTTTTACCTCTCTACCTCTACTTGAATTTTTATTTATTTACCTCTCTATTCATCTCTAACTCAAAATAGGTTAGAAAGAATCTAAACCTCTACAAATCGAATATTTTCTTACAAAATCCGCGTAAGTCGAAATCCTCCATAAGTCGAAAACTCTATAACTCGAATTATTTACCTCTGTAAGAAGACCCTTGAAGTTCGACTTAGAGAGGTTCTACTGTATATATATATATATATATATATTGCTTCAAAAAAAGGCATTTATTTCACTAAAAATTAAATTTATACATATTAGATCAAACTATTGTCTTTCACTAGACACTATCCTTTTCCATTTCTCCAGTAAAAGAGAAATTCAACGTCGGAAGAACGATTCGTCTTTGGGGGCTATCCACAAATAAAAATCCATTTTTAACTTTTTGAAAAGAATGGAAATACTGTTCAGACAGGTCATGACACATCGATTGAAATAAGTGGTAATCTGAAGAAGCAAAATCTGTAGAATATGACAGATGGTGGCGGACTTCGCCCCAAAGCATTGTCAAATTGTTTTTATTTGCAGCAACAAAATGAAACAAGTATTGTCATGTTGAAAAATGACTTTTTTGTCGTCTCTGTCTTCCGGCCATTTATCTTTCAAAGGCATCAGTTGTAGTCGATGACAATCACCAATAATAGTTTCATTAGGTTTTAAGGGCTCAGGTGTTATTCGGTTGACCAGGACGCTTTTGGTCTTTCATATGGAAGTTATCGGTGACCTTCTGGTCAAGTGGCTAGCGCTTTGACCATTGGTTCGAACCCTGCTGTTGGCTTGGATGATTGTTGGTAGTTCGGTATTCACATTAAACTGTAGATTTCAGTCTAATTAGCCCAAGTGTGCCAAAAATGATCTTAGAGCCACAAACAAAATGTCAAAATCATGACCTTTGAATCGTTTCAATTACTTTTGGCACATATTTACAACTGGTTACATATTTTATGCTCAGACTCGTGGCTCAGTGGTAACGTGCGCCACTGATGAGCCTTACGGTTGAGGTTTAATCCAATCCACTGGCGGCTTTGTTGTAGGCACTGTTCCAAAAAACAAGGAGACTCGATGGCGTTTGCGATGTTCAGCATCTTGCCTCGTGAGTAGGACTACCTAGTAGAAGTTTTCTGTGTTTTCTCCTATACGATACCCAAATGATGGGTAGTTCCCCCTAAAAGTCCTCCCGGAAGGTACTACCCTTCTTTTTCAGCGACTCGGAATCAGTCTACCTACAAGTTCTCCATCAAAACAGAAGCTGTTTTTTTTCCCTCCATCCATGAGTAGATTAATCATGGGGTGTCCGTGCCGCTCTGCTGGATATTGAGATTTAGTCACAACATCAACACATACTCCCCAAACTCTTCCACAAAAATTCGATGCGCATGGGCTTTGATTTTAATCCAATCAAAACAGAAAAGTAAAATTTCCCGATACAATATTCGACAGGATCAAACTTTAAAAAAAAAATGTAATTCACTTTTCAACGAAATGACACATACTGAACATCAAAACTTAGGGATGATTTTTGACATGAAGTAGTTGTCAGTCTGATTCATGTCACATGGTGATAATATTAATTAAAAAAAACGTTTGATGTAAGTTCATCTAACAATAATATATCATCACTATTATAATACCAAGTACTTATGTTTCAAAAATACGTTGTAACAAAATTAATCAAACGTTATCATATTATACACTGAAGTGACAAAAGTCATGGGATACCTCTTAATATCGTGTCGGCCCTCCTTTCGCCTAGCGAAGTGGAGCAACTCGACGTGGCATGGACTCAACAAGTCGTTGGAAGTCTTCTGCAGGAATATTGAACCATGCTGTCTCGATAGACGTCCATAATTGTGAAAGCGTTGATGGTGCAGGATTTTGGGCACGAACAGACCTCCCGATGATGTCCCATAAATGCTCGATGGGATTCATGTCGGGCGATCTAGGTGGCCAGATCATTCGTTGAAATTGTCCAGAATGTTCTTCAAACCAATCCCGAACAGTTGTGGCCCGGTGACATGGCGCCTTGTCATCCATAAAAGTCCCATCGTTGTTTGGGTACATGAAGTCCATGAATGGCTGCAAGTGATCTCCAAGTAGCTGAACATAAGCATTTCCAGTCAATGTTCGGTCCAGTCGCACCAGAAAGACAAGTCCATGCCATGAAAACAGCCCACATCATTACGGAGCCACCACCAGCTTGAACAGTGCCTTGCTGACAGTTTGGGTCCATGGCTTCGTGGGGTCTGCGCCATACTCGAACCCTACCATTAGCTCTTACCAACTGAAATCGTGACTCATCGGACCAGGCCACGGTTTTCCATTCATCTAGGGACCAACCGATATGCTCACGTGCCCACGAGAGTCGCTGCAAGCGATGTCGTTCTGTCAGTAAAAGCACTCGAGTCGGTCTTCTGCTGGAATAGCCCAAGAAAGCCAAGTTTCTCCGCACAGTTCTAACAGACAAGTCCCTTGTACGTCCCACATTGGTTTCTGCGGTTATTTGACGCAGTGTTGCTTGTCTGTTAGAATTTACGACTCTTTGCAGACGTCGCCGGTCTCGGTCGTTAAGTGCAGGCGGTCGACCACTGCGCTGTCCATGGTGGGATGTTATGCCTGAAATTTCATATTCTCGGCACACTCTTGACACAGTGGATGTGGGAATGTTGAATTCCCTAACGATTTCCGAAATGGCATGACCCATGCGTCTAGCTCCAACTAACATTCCGCGTTTAAAGTCTGTTAATTCCCGTCGTGCGGTCATCATCACGTCAAAACCTCTTCACATGAATAACTTGAACAGAAATGAAAGCACTGCGCATTTATACCTGTTCTACGCGATGCTACTGCCATCTGAAAATTTGCATATTGCTATCCCATGACTTTTGTCACTTCAGTGTATATATTAGTTAAATTAATTTGTTCATATTTTATTATTGTCCGTATTATATATTTATATTATTTTTGTTACTGGGAAAAGTAACTCTTCGAATAAATCTGCGTGTGGCCTATATCAGTCTTTTGTCGGTATAGTCTTCAAAGAGGCGCTATTCAGCAGCTAGTCATTTCAGCGTTAGTGTTTATGATCCAATGTCAAGTAGTTCAAGACTGATGATAGAGTAACATCAAGTAGAAGATACCTGATGATAGAGTAAGATTAAGCAGTTCAAGACACCTGATGATAGAGTAAGATCAAGCAGTTCAAGATACCTGATGATAAAGTAATCAAATAGTTCAAGACTGATGATAAAGTAAGATCAAGCAGTTCAAGACACTTGATGATAGAGTAAGATAAAGTTGTTCAAGACACCTGATGATAGAGTAAGCTAGATGATTATGGAAATGTTTGAGCCAACATAAGCAAAAAAATCAAAAGAATATTTCAAAGCAAATTATAAGAAACCAACTTTTGAATACGATAGTAAAAGAAGTAGAAGTCTCTTCACCACATGCTTGTTTTAAATTTTTCGCTAGCAATATTTATAATACTTCCAGTATAGTTGTTAATTTTTCTCTTTAATATAATTATTTAAAAAATGGCATAATAATTCAATGAGATTTGTCCAAAAACATTTTCGTCACCTCAAGACAGAAGCATGTGACTGCAAAAGGAGCTTTATTCGCCAACCAAACATCCACAGAAGATATGATTCATTATGAGGAAGCAAATTTTATAGCAAATCAACTCACATGTGAATCTCTGAAAGAAGCGTGGAAAAGAGCTAAATAAAGAGCTTTTTTTTTAAAGATAAATAAAAACCAAACTAATTTGTGATGGAGTGTTGTTTCCCAAAGGAAAAGTTTTAGGACAGCCTGTTTTTCAATTAGTTTTGCCGGAACAGAGCAAAATGAAGGTAATCAAATTAGCCCTTGAATATATTTTTTCTAATCACTTAGGCATAAAAAAGACTAAAACAAGAATTCATTATTCTTTTTAATGATCTGGAAGGGCTTAAGATGTTGAACAATTTTGTAAGGCATACGAACAGACCAATTTGAACACCGATAAAATATTCTGATAAAATCCTTATTTCCTCTTAAAATAGAGGAAATAGTGACTATTTGAAGTAGGAAATATTGATATAATTTGTTCTACAGATACATCTGCAAGAATTCATAAATATTTTACTATGTTTAATTGATCAATTGTCCAAGTGACCAGAAGCTATTTCTCTAAAAAAATTTAATTGATAAATCATCATGCGATGCCCTACTAGAAGTTTTCATGAGAACGGTAATACTTAATGGGACAGCTAGTGATTTAGATACAAACTTCATATCCCAACTAATTATAGAGTTCAATAAAAGGGTAGAATTTGATCCTGGATTTTCAAATTCCGGATATCCTTACAGCAATGTTAAACTATAGGTCCCGGTCTAATTAGCCCAAAGAGCGACAAACCAAATCTTACAGCAATGGTTTAGTGGAAAAATTTAACAAAGTTACTAAGCAATTAGAACCGATCCATCAAACTGGATAAACACATTCCCTACTTATTGTTCACTTATTGAGAGTTTCCAAACTGGTATCTCACCATTTCAATTGTTGTACGGATAGCAAGCGAGAGTTTCCTTAGCAGTGCTAAAATCTTCGTGGGGTGAAGAAATTCCGATTCCTCTAAATACTACAATAGATTACCTACAAGAATTTAAAATAAACATGGAAAGGCCGATGAACAAGTTTCCTTATTTGCACAAGAAAAACAAGGAAATTATGCAAAATACTTTAATGGTCGAATATTTCTGAAAGAATTTAAAGTTGGTGATGTAATTTATTTACAAACTTATGTCAGATGAACCAGTCCAGGCGATGTATTAGAGCCGGTAGAAGTCCAGACAGTTTCGAGTTTGAATACTGCTAAAGTAAAATAAATTTGTTCATTTATGGTTTTAAAATAATAGTCCTGATTATTGTTAAAGGAGAAAACAGGTTACAAATATTTTCCTAGAAATTAAAAAAATTTTCTTTTGTGTGGGAAGTATCATGTATAAGGAAGGGGTGAAGAAAAATTCACGATAGGATTTGAACTTGAATTTTGCATGATAAATATGAGTTATACAACTAGTTCAAAAGCAAGGTAATAAAAAATATTAAAAGTAAAAATTCCATTTTTTTGGGCTAGAGTTAGTTTTAATTTTCCAATTTAATAAGTTAGACCATACAATATAAGCAATGACAATTAGCATTTATGTCAACAATTAGCATTATATGTTGCAGAAATCTGCATCTAAAGCTCCACTTCAGAAGCGGAGGATATTGTTTAGAATTAAATAAATATAATATAAACACTTGAACATTAAAGAATCAGATAATAATACAGATTTTCAAAGCATTATTAGCATACGTTAATTAAATATTTTATTTACTCTGATTCGTTGCATTTCAAAGTGCAGACTACAAATTGAAATGTATGTATGCATTGTAAACATCTAATATTTATTTAATAATGCGTTTGTTAAATCCTTCATTAAATCTTTTCAGTGATATTAACCGTCTCCATATGAAATGCATAATTTATAGTTTTGTGTTTCTCTGCTTAATTCATTCAGTTCACTTATTTTAATTACATGTCATGTATAATTTTTATATTGTTTGTTTCCTTTTTAGAGTTTTTCATTTGAAAAATTTCAGATGAAAAGTACGGATTTCTAACTTCTTTACCTTTACGAGAAAAATATTGTTTGTAAAATTACTAAATTTACGAAATATTTATTTATTTCTTCAGTACTATATTTATCAGTAATATATTATTCAGTAATATCTTTATATCTTTTTTTTTCAGTAACATAATGTTCAGTTATTTGGCTATATGTAAAATAACAAAATTGTTTCATTGTTTACGTTTTATAAAGATAAATTGTTAAACAAAGCATAAATGGATTATACAGTTAGTCTAGGTGCTAAAATATACTTAAAAATATGAACGTGAGTTAATGTATACATTGCCAGAATTTGTATCTTCAGCTCAGTTTTGAATCTTATTCATGACAAAGTTGACAACGTCAATATCGAAAATCCTTTCTTTTATTTAAATTAAAATTTAGGATTAGTGTTTGACAAATATTCGAAACTTTATTTAAAAAAAAAAACCATTTGATATTAGTCTAGAACTAAAAAAAATATAAATAATAAATAATTAAAAAAAAAAGTAAATTTTAGATTTATATTTAATCTTGATACTAATATGGTACTTTTTTTCAAATGTAACTTATTGAAAGTTTTCAGCATAATAGGAATTTCATGTTAATTTTTTATAATTTGCTTATACCGTGTAATGTACAAAATTTGAATATTGCAGTATTTCTTATGTGTTTTTGTTAAGGTAAAATTATTTAGAAAACTTTTGGGTAAAATCGCAGAATAGGGGCCGTTGGAATTTGGCGCCAAAAATTCTTTCCACCAAATTGCGCCAAGTAACGTGTTACGATTGTAAGTAAAGTGAATTGCAAACAGTACAAAAAAAACTCGGGCTACCACATTTAGCGACTTATCGCCCAACTAGCTCCACAAAGAAAGTTACCAAAGCACAACGGCCGATATTTTTCGATTTAGCCAAACTTTGCTTTCTTTATTTTTTATATACTTATTATATTTTTACTTTTATTTACTTGTTTTAAGCATTATTCAATTCTTCGTTTGTTTATCATTTTTCATTTGGGTGCACTTTTGAAAACACTTTAGGAAATCTGTAAATCTGTTTTCTTACGTTTACAAAAATTAACATTCATTTTTTTTTTTTTTTGGAAGGATATCAAGTCGCTTTTAACAACAAAAATGAATTTTTGAATTGACTTCTAAGAGCAAGTTTTCTCTAACAAATCTCCGTTGTGTTTTATGAGAGAAATAATTGATAATAACTAGAAATCTCTTATAAAAAATAATTTTTAATCACTTTTATAAAAAATAATTTTTAATTACTTTTATAAAAAATAATTTTTAATTACTTTTATAAAAAATAATTTATTAGAGTAAAAATGTATAGAAATTTTTTTATAAATAATCTGTTATGCTTGAAATGTGTGAAACATTTATCCAATTTTACAGGGCTTTTTTTTGACAAATTAGTTATCTCTTTAATTAAAGATTGCTGTTTATTAGTAAAATGCGTTTAAATGTAAGTTATTTTAAACGTGATGAAGTTGACGATGGTGTCGTTTTCACTGATGAAGTAAAGTTTGCTAAAAGAAAGACGTCTCTAATGGTGGTAAATAATAAAATATTATAATGGTATATAGAAATTATGATGGTAATTAAACTTATGATCTCAAAGAAATCATACGTCTAATTACAATTAGAATTTGAGGTGGCCATCTCCAGAACGTGATGAGGATGGTGTCGTTTTCATTCCTCAAACATACGATGAAGTTTTTTTTTTTTTTTCTTTCTAATGCAGCTGGCAAACACTTAGACAGCTTGGGTGCCTTAAGGCAAGCACTGCACAGACGTACTCACTTTGCATTACCCAGGGGGCGCATGTAACTTGAAGATAAGCCACGGAGTAACGATGCCCCCGCAACGCTCTACGATCCCATTAGGACCGGGACCTACGGTTTAAAGTGGATTCCGAACCACTACACACATCCATGGCACCGCCGGGACTGGAACCCGAAACCTGTGGTACCGAGCGCCAGAGCGCTAGCCACTCGGCCATTCAGGCCCAACATACGATGAAGTAAAGTTTGCTAAAAGAAAGACATCTCTAATGGTAAATAATAGAATATTGTAATGGCATATAGAAATTATAATGGTAATTAGACTTGTGATCTCAAAAAAGTCATTCGTCTAATTATCATTATAATTTGAGGTGACCATCTCCAGATACAGCATTTTTCTGGTTTGTTTTCTCATTATTAAACTAATGGAAAAATATTTCGAATTGCAAATTTACCAAGTTAATCTCCGACGTATAGATAGGAACTTTCAGTTCATCTCGTTTGTTTTTCGAGCTGAGTTTTCCGTTACAAAAGTTCCAACATTACTTAAAGGGTAAATCATAGACAAGCCGTATCGATTTAAAGATAAAGTAGCAGTTTTACGTGAAATTAAATCATTTAATTTTATACTTTGCAATCAATTGCTTTTATACTTTGCAATCAATTGCTTTTATACTTTGCAAACAATTGATTTTATACTTTGCCAAATATAATAATTGAGCATGGATTTATTTACAAAGATTCTGGAAAAAAAAAAAAAATTGAAAATATTTTAACAATATTTTTTTCCATCCACCTTTTCCTTTTTTTCTTCCTTTTCGTGTGACGTTATTTATCATTTAGATTCAATTTTGTTAAAATAGACGGTCTGCTGAAGTGCATTTATAAGAGAGAGAGAGAAAAAGAGAAAAAAAAAGAAGGCTTTCTAAAATTTTTTTTTGTATAGATGGCCTACATTTGAGTTACACTTGAGAAAAGCCAGAGAAATGCACTGCTACGAAGTAATGGCAAAGCATATTACCAAATCACATGTTGGTCTACTATTTGAAACGTTATTTGAATGAAGACGATAACTGAACTTATAGAATGTCTTTTTGAAGTGCTACAAGAGGTCACCACATTTTATTACCTTTTACGCCTTTACGAGTTTCATAGCTGTTTGACCGTCTTTATGTCTCTTGTTGTACTATTAGATACCTATAACAGGAAACAAAAAAGATGTTCGAATTTTTGATTGTTTATTGTACACACACAGGAGTGGCTTATATGTGAAAGGGGTGCACGTATTCAAAATTATCGCCACTTCCACTTAGGTTCAATTTTTTTTTGTTTAATACACAATTAATTAATTAATATTAATTTAATTAATAATTAATTAATTTAATATTCTATTAATTTTCAGTGTATCAAAGGTGTTTTTTCAGTGTGAATTTTATTATCGCATCTGAATTTCTAATGGGTCATTATTGACTATTTTGACTACCACTTCCTACTTCTAACTGTCAAGTCAAGTTAGGATTTACTTAATATATATTAAAAATTATGTATGCATATAAGTATCTGAGTATTGAATGTTTAAAAACAATGACAAACAACGTATAAAATAAGTAATCAATTTTATATAGCAAAAACAAATAATACAATCATCCTTATACATGTAAAAATAAGACTAATAAATTTAATAAACAAATAAATGATGCTGTCAATATGTTTCCATCGATCTTCAACCGGTTCAACCATCCAACCGATCTACTTCGAGTTCTGATCACGGATCGGTCTCTAATAATGTTATAATGTTCCTAATGGGTCAATATTGACCATTTTGATTACCACTTTCACTTCTTTCTTTCTTTCTACTTCAATATTGACCATTCTACTACCACTTTCCATCAAGTCAAGTTAGGGTTTACTTAATGTATACTAAATAAAAGATATGTATGTATAATCATTACCTATTTTTTGTATCTAATATGAAAATAAATGTAATCGAAATTTTTAGTATATGATACTATTTTTTTAACAAACAAAAGTATGCCGTATAAAGTTGCGAACAAAAGTATGCAAACAAAAGTTGCCGTATACCAAACAAATGAAATTGTTTTCGGTCTGAATCTTTACATGTAGATGTCGAACCGTGCATCAATAAAATGGCTTTTCGTATTTTTATAGCAGACACTAATGATCATTTCGCAATTCTCCCCCCCTCGCAGGTGTTCTGACATTGATGACGGGTGTAGGGTGCATTCCTCTGAACAGCAAGGCAGCTGGCTGGATGAGCTCGGCGGGGGAAGATTCTCGAAGCTACAGCCACCTGGGAGGAGGAAGCAAGTGAGTTGGTTGCCTTATTCAAGCACTGCGTCGTTCGAAAAGTATCATGTCAGTCAAGCTTTTTAATTGGCATGAAGAAGTTCCGTCATGGCTTGGGATTACCAATTCAAATAGTGTAAAAGTAGCGGAAATTTTTTTTTGGCGCCAATTGTTTATAAATAGAAGTTGCAGTCGCCAATATCAGAATATTTTCCTTACTGCAACATGATTCCCATTGACATTTTACTGTACTGGATATCAAAAAATTGTTAAGAAATAATCCTATGTAATTAACAATGTAATAAGGCTATTTCAAACTTTATACACAAACTTTATTTTCATTTTATACCTTTGAAAGAAAAATGTCTGTAAGAATCCATTCTTTGTGTCTTTCTCTTTATGAATCTAAATATGTTAATGAATTTGGCATGGTTCTTAATATATTTTGTTAATATTTTCTTTTTTACTTATAACTAATTTGAGTAGTAAAATCTAGCGATGATTAACGATCAAGTGTTTCATTTTTCCATAGACACACAATTAAACATTCTAAAAAAATTCTGTTTGTTTAATTTGATAATTCTGATTTTTAAATTAAAATACAAACATTTTGTTATTTCAAAAATTGACTTATCTAAAAGTGTTGTCGAAAGACTTCTTAGAATCAAAGTAGAAGTTATGAATACCTCAAATAAATATTATGTCATGAAATTAGTTGAGAACTTGAATATTTTAACGTAGAATATTCTTTTCTAACGAAACCCTGCTCATTTTAATAACTATCAACAGAATAACTGCACAAAATTTTGAAACTAATGATGTTCATAACTTGTATTCACATCATTATCTTTGTAAAAATATTTTCATTCCTTTGTTTTTTTTTCTAAATTTTTCTAATTGATTTAGTTTAGTTTGATTTTTTTAAGGAAATACGCCATGCCTTCTCCTTTCCTTTTGGAGTTTCTTCCCGCAGTTTGAGAGTCACTTCAATACTTAATATTTTATTAATTAACTTTTTCAACCATTAATTAACTATTGTAACTATTAATTAACTTTGCCAATGAATGCAAGGATTACACTCTACTATATATTGTCTCCTTTTTTTATTTTGTTGTATGGAGAGAGAGCCATATTGATTATTATCATATAATTAAATTACAATTGTCAAACAAATCATAACAAACATTTGTAGTTCTTTATTATACAGCTTTTGTGAGAATAATTTTTTTTCTAAGATAAATTATTGAAAATATCCTCTATTTTTACATAAACACATTGAAATGTATCATATGCTGATTTATTTAAATAAAAATATTGATAAATTCCTTCCTACTGTTGGTTTCATGTAATTCACCCAGTTTTCTTATAAATTTCTAATGAACTTTTTTTTTTCCGTGTGTTCCAATCAGAAAACTCAGATTAGGTCACATGCTACTTGGAAATATGCCATCAGGTAGATGGTTAGAATTTCCATGACAACATGGATGTATATCTCATAGCCTTTTCTTGTCTATTATCATCGAATTATTCTACAAACGCTTTGAATAAATCTGCGAATGACAGTTAGGTGGACTACTCTAATCATAAAGTCATCCATATCATCTTACAGTACAATGCAGAATGTGTAGCATAAATTTATTATAAATTGTTTTAAAATTTTGAGCTAGCGGAGTGATAAAATTTTATACAGATAACCTTGCATATTATATTTTATAATAAACAATTATTTTTGAAAGAACATTTTGTTTTATATAATATTTTATGCAGTTACAAATATTTATACAGTAAAAGGTGGAAGTTTAATTAAATTACAAAGAAATTAATTTGTAATAAATATCGTATACAGTTAAGAGGAGAATTGAAACCACCTTTAAATACCATGATTTTGAAGTCGATTGTCTTTCAGCCTTTAATACATGTAGATTTTCGTCAACATTTGTCTTATTATGTAGATATTTTAACTTTAATTTGTATTGTTTTGTAACAATATTTATGGAGCATATGTTTATTTCAGACTAAAAGCGACGATGTCATGTATTTTTATCCTGAAAAAACAATGATTTCACAGTTGATTTGCTGTTTTTATTTGTTTATGCCAAAAAGTAAACTAATTGAGGATTTTTTTTTTGTTTTACAGATTTGCGAAAGGGGCCTACGTCTCTCAGCCACCAAGAATTTACCAAACTACAGGTAAGTGCAAGCATCTGCGTGAACTTGCGTTGTTTCTTGCGAAAGTTTTGACTCTTTAAATAGCATTGGAAATTAAAGGGAAGGTTTGCTGCTCCATAGGGCTGTGTTTAGTAATTGGCAATGAATTTAGATGCTTGTATATGTTCGAACACCATAAAGAAATGGAATAAACGTTTCTCTATAGAAGCGCTTGTAATACATTTCCATTTAAAGACAGAACATTTTTATTTATCTAGTACATTTAGTAGGTCCTTCAATTTTATAGCATATTTCACTTCAAGTTTACAGAAATTGACGTTAATGAACTTCTGTTTCTTACTGAATATAATTAATCATAATACTTGAAGATATAAAGTCCACTGCGGCATAGAGGGTAACGAAAAAGCTGACCTGCTGGCAAAAAAGGGCCAGCGATCATTCAAAGTTTTACTTTGCGGATCAAAAAAGATTTGCCAAGTTTTATGTGCATAATTACGGTTAATAATATGATTTGTTAATATTATTACCCATAAAATATATGGATATTGTTAGGGTCAATGATGTATTGGACCCCTGTCAACGTTTATTAGTTTTTCTTTAAATTTCTTTCCCTTACTTTTTTATAAAATAGTTTGGAATTCTATACTTTTTTATTTAGTCTGTTCTCTTTTTCCAGTTTTGAATGATAACTAATGAACGTTATTTATTATCTGATTATGATTTAGTGATACTTTTTCTTTCTTTATTTTTTTAAGATTGCTGTTATGCGTTTTGTTCTTTGATAAAATTCTAAATTTTATGGATAACCTGTCAACCAAGGTCGATTACACTTTTCTTTTTTCTTTTTTTTTTTTTTTTTACTCATAAAATATATGGTTGCTGTTTTTATTTATTTGTAATCTTAACACAAGAAAATGATAAGTTTTAAGACATCATAAAAAATTTCAGAACTGTAATTCAACGCTATCACTGGAACAGACTTTTTTCTATTTCAGATGCGTTCCTTTATCTTTGCTCTTTCCGTGTAAAATAAAAATTCAGTTAGCTGAATAAATATACCAAACATTATATCTTTTCATCACCGCATTGCCTCATACATCAAAACGCCACCAAATTGT
This sequence comes from Caerostris darwini, assembly GCA_021605075.1. Taxonomy (NCBI): domain Eukaryota; kingdom Metazoa; phylum Arthropoda; class Arachnida; order Araneae; family Araneidae; genus Caerostris; species Caerostris darwini. The sequence continues at coordinate 450,743 of BPLQ01001550.1, forward strand.
TGTTGTTTATAGTATGTGTGCAGCTGCTTTTTTACTGGAAATCAGATTTATGACACATTATGAGTAACTGGTGATTATGCAGATTGTGTATGAGATATGCGTACATTGAAAGAAACTTTTATAATTGATTAGTGCGCATTAGATTCGTCGTTACTTGATTTTAGTAAAGATCAATTATTTAATATTCTTTGGTACGTTTTGTTAGGAATTTTATAGTACTTGTAATAAATATTATAACTTCATAATAATATAATTCATAATTTTTCAGTCGCATGTATTTTTTTATATTTAAAAATTTATTTTAATTTATATTTTGTTTTAGCGGTTAATAAAAATAAAAATGATCTTTTCGGAGCTGAGCGTTATTTTGTTTCTGATAATATTTTACAATGTCAAATTCAAACAATCTTATTTATTTTAATTAATGAATAACAATAATGATAAATAAATAAATAAATGAATATATAATTATTAATATTTAATAATTGATTAATTAATTAATAATAAATAATAAGTTAATTAAATTTATATCAAACATTATATATTTTCATCACCACATTGCCTCATACATCAAAACGCCACCAAATTGTTGTTGTTTATAGTATGTGTGCAGCTGCTTTTTTACTGGAAATCAGATTTATGACACATTATGAGTAACTGGTGATTATGCAGATTGAGTATGAGATACGCGTACATTGAAAGAAACTTTAATTTGATAATTACAATTGACTAGTGCGCATGAGATTTGTCGTTGCTTGATTTTAGTAAAGGTCAATTATTTAATATTCTTTGGTACGTTTTGCTAGGAATTTTATACTACTTGTAATAAATATTATAACTTCATAATAATACAATTCATAATTTTTCAGTCGCATGTATTTTTTTACATTTAAAAATTTATTTTAATTTATATTTTGTTTTAGCGGTTAATAAAAATAAAAATGATCTTTTCGGAGCTGAGCGTTATTTTGTTTCTGATAATATTTTACAATGTCAAATTCAAACAATCTTATTTATTTTAATTAATTAATAACAATAATGATAAATAAATAAATAAATGAATATATAATTATTAATATTTAATAATCGATTAATTAATTAATAATTATTAATAATAAATAATAAGTTAATTAAATTTATATCAAACATTATATCTTTTCATCACCACATTGCCTCATACATCAAAACGCCACCAAATTATTGTTGTTTATAGTATGTGTACAGCTGCTTTTTTTACTGGAAATCAGATTTATGACACAGTATGATTAACTGGTGATTATGCAGATTGAGTATGAGATATGCGTACATTGAAAGAAACTTTAACTTGATAATTATAATTGCCTAGTGCGCATGAGATTCGTAGTTGCTTGATTTTAGTAAAGGTCAATTATTTAATATTCTCTGGTGCGTTTTGTTAGGAAAACAATTTGAGCTCTATTAAAAAATAACAATAAAGATATCAGAATTCAGAAACATTTTAAGATAAAGTTATTCTTAACTATTACACAATTTCGGTCTTTATATATCTCAGCATTTAATCCTTTTTGTGAAACATAACTTTAATTTAACAAAAAAAACGAACTAATTAAACTTATTATTATATTTTATATTTGGTTATATACCAGATGAAAATATAAAAGATTCAGAGAATAAATTGTAGCTTTCAGTGTTATAATTTTTATATTATAAACTTTTTTAATACCATATAAACGTTGTTAAAAAGTAATAACATGGAATATAAAAAACAAGACGAATATTAATTATACTTCTTTGGGAGGGATTAAAAAGATAATTTTAATCAGTAAAATTTGATTAAAAATAGAATTTTTTTCATGAATTTATTATATTTTTAAATAATTTTTTTTTCGTATATTTCATAAATTTAATTGTAAAAGTTTAATTTTTCTAGGCTTGTTCTGACTGAGTAATTTTAATAGATAAATTTTGAGAAATTGAGCTTCAATTTTGAGTTAAAGATGTTAAGAAATTAAAATAGGATTTTTTATATAGCTTAATCTCACGTATTTGATTACCTTCATCCTTTAAGAAATTTTGACTTCTTTTAAAACAAGATTAAAAAAAGTTGACTGAAATAGCATTCTTTTTAAATAATTAATTGATTTGCCAAATAATCAAAATGATCGCTGTGTTATGTGGCTCCACTAATTAACTACAAAATCGGATTGAATTCTTAAGTAATCATTTCTATTTATTTTTTAATATTTTTTTTTCATGTTAACTGAATTAAATTTTATAGTACTTGTAATAAATATTATAACTCATAATAATATAATTCATAATTTTTCAGTCGCATGTATTTTTTTATATTTAAAAATTTATTTTAATTTATATTTTGTTTTAGCGGTTAATAAAAATAAAAAGGATCTTTTCGGAACTTAGCGTTATTTTGTTGCTTATAATATTTTACAATGTCAAATTCAAAAATCTTATTTATTTTAATTAATTAATTAATTAATAACAATAATGATAAATAAATTAATATATAATTAATAATAATTAATAATCGTTTAATTAATTAATAATAATTAATAATAAATAATAAGTTAATTAAATTAATTAATTACTTTATTTATTTAATCAAAAACGATCTCCTTGCATTGAGCGTTATTTTGTTGCTTATAATATTGTACAATATGAATTTCAAAACAATCTTATTTATTTTCAAAGTAATTTAAAAAAAAAAAAAATCAGGTAAAAAATATTTACATATAGAAATATTCTAGAAAATAAAAATAAAAATATTTTAGTTCATGGAGAAATATAATAATTAATGCTCTTTCAAAATTCTGATGGCATTCTTCAAATTGGAAGCTTATTGTTATGTTAAACAGATAGTTTTTATTGCTGAGTTTTGTTTACGGGCTGTTTAAAACTTACCAGTGTGGAATAAAATAAAATTTGTAACCGGGCTTCCTCCTACTCACTGCAAGAGCGCCCCCCTGGCTTTCAGAAGAAATGGTCAGCAGGCCTGGAGACTCTCACGCAACTACGCGCTTCTGTTGAAAAACGTTTAGTTTGTAATCTCTCACCCAGAGAGAAAACATATTCTGCGTAATAATTGGTCTACAGACTCTCACTCGGAGAGGAAGCATATTTCGCGCATGCAGCGCGTACCTGAGTATCTTTATTTTCAGCTTAGATGTGGAATCCTTCAACGAATCTATAATTAGTTGACTTTGAATGTTTTAAATATTATCTATCGTTAGTTATACATGTGTGCTGTTTGTGCATGTGTAAATAAAGTTGTGAGTTATTCATCCTGTGTTTCAACCCCAGTCAACCAGTCTCAACCCAACCACACCCAGTTGTAATATTGTGCTGCACAACCCACAAATCTAGAAGTTAAAGAATATCCATTGAGAATGTATTTTAAGTGATGGATATTGTTTATAAATGGCTAAAATAAAAACTAAATATTCCTTTCAAAATCTGCAAAGTTAAAAAAAAAATAATAAAATTTAAGTGTTGTTAAATAACTAAGATTATTTTGAAACAGAAAAATAAACAAACTGAATAAATAAACTTCATAACTGAAATTAAAAAAATAAATAAATAAAATAGCTAATTAGATCTAAATTAAGCATTTAAATTAGCCAGTAATTCATTATTTTATTTGAGTTGGATTCAATTTTCAATACTATAATCATTATGTACGTATGTATATACTTTGACTAATATAATAGGCTGTATTTAGTATTAGGTTTTTCCATGTTAAATGCAATAGAAAAAATTATTTCTATGTTATAATGAAATATTAAAAAACAAAAAGAAAATATAAAGGATATTGAAAAAATATTAAATTTCTGGTTATTTGTTATTTATTTATTTTTAATATTTTTTTTCTTATAGCTAGCAATGCATCCAACAAGACATTGGCAGCCATTTTGTTTCTTACGGTGTTTGGAATTTTCGCCACGGCTCTCTTCGTGATTTTGTGTTCGAAAATAACAAAGAAAGATCAATACGATGCCGTGAAAGGCACCATCTATTAATGCAACGAAAAATAATTTTTTTCCCCCCTGATTTTCGACAATCTTTGTATTAATTCTTAAAGGTGCCATTCGTTTTAAATTTGTTACTGTATCACTCACATTGAGATTAAGCATAGTTGCCATTTGTGGTAATTTTATGGTGCATGGGAATCGTTTGGTACTACATATAAATGATGAATCCTATTTTAAACAGTTACATTTGTTAAAAATATAATTTTAAATTTTAAACAAATCAATATTTTAAAATTTTGGCATAAATTATACTGCATTCATTATAATGTTTTCAATAAATAAAAATAATATGCAATCATTGGGATAATTATATTGAAGTACTACGCTTTTGAAAAGTATTCTTTAAATTTGAAAATACTAACAGAAATCATATCGATTGTTTTGTAATATTTCTTGTCATTAATTGTAATTGTAATCGTAATCGATAATCGATTCTCAATACGATATTTTGAAAACTTATCTAAGAATAATTTCATATAATCCTTTTATAACTTAGAATTACATATTTTTTGTATAGATAACTTTGCTTTATTAATTATTTATTCTGCTGTCAATTAATTTCTATAACTGAGAAACAGTTTAAGCGTAAATAATATATTTATGAAATTGTTGTTATATTTGGATAAAATGATAAAATAATAATTTAATAATTTACTGATGACGTTAGTTAACATATTAGAAATTAAATATTTATTTACGTTTTTAATCAACTTAAAATTGGAAAGGAATTGTTTATTATATGTAAATATGTACAATAAAATTTCAAAGATGCATTATAAATTCTTCTTTATAATACTATTCTGTGTATTGATAAATATTTATTTCATATTTATCTTATGAAACAATGGCTTGTTTAAATTTATAAAAATATGTAGTGATTATTATTGAAAAATAGTTAAGTTATGCTATTAACTACTTCATTTACTTGAATTATATTTATTATGTATTGCATTATGTATGTTTATGTATTGTATTATGTTATTGTATTTGGTAAAAAGTTTTTAAATGTAAAATATGAGAAACAGGACATTAGCATAATTGTAAACTAATAACACTAAATATTTTAAAACAAATATTTAAGGATTTTCAATTGTTAGTGGTAATTGTTCTACTATAATACGTAATATAAAACATTATTTGTTAATATGCCGTTAATATTAAGGTGCCATTATCATTTTAAAAAAAGTTTTAATCAATGTATTTAAGTTATTTCATGCTCATGTACTAAATGTCATGTATTAAGATATTGCAGGAATTTCCACAATTCCTGAAAATGTGTTATTTTTACTGTCTTACATATTCGTCCTCTATCTTCTAATTCTGCACTTGCAAGAAATTTAGGTACTCTTTAAACACAAAACTTTCTGCATGCAGAATTTAGATTTGAACATCGAATTTCATGTATGATTTTTTTTAATCTCATTTTTTGGAGAGCTTAAGATTGAATCTTGATCTGAAAGAAATGTTTCTTGGAAACGCAGGGTATTACAATAAAAGTTTTTATTAAAATAAATAATGTTTAAAATTTAGAAACAATATGTCAATGCAATTTATATTTAAGCCTTTTAATAGCAATTGTTAAGTGTGCATAGTGTCGGTAATTAAAATTTTTTAAAGCTTTTAGTTAGGAAAAACAAAATTTTCTGTAGTGAAAAAAAGGAAACTGTGTTTGCTAATCTGTAGAGTTTTGTTTCCATCAAATATTTCAGTGAATGGTATTATTATTATTATTAAAGCTACAACAAATGATGATGCTGAATAAGCGCTGTCCCAGAAATTATTTTTGCTTAAGGCAACTTTAGAATGACATTAAAATCAATTGTTTTTTTAATCAAATATTTCAATGAATAATACTATTATTAAAGCTTTAACAAATGATGATGATGATGAATGAGTGCTGTCCCAGAAATTATTTTTGCTTAAAGCAACTTTAGAATGACATTAAGATCAGTTGTCTTTTTAAATCAAATATTTCAGTTAATGATACTATTATTAAAGCTTCAAGAAATGATGATGATGGATAAGCGCTATCCCAGAAATTATTTTTTTGCTTAAGCCAACTTTAGAATGATATTAAAATCAGTCGTCTTTTTAAAAAAAATGTAATCATCATTTCATTGAAAATATCTCAATACCAACCAGCTATTAAAATATTCAACAGAATCTCAATATGTATATTTCTTGTTTATGTTTGAACTGCTGAAATAAGGGTATTATTGGACTTTTTAAAAAAAAAAAATATTTGATCCGTAAGACTATTTCATGGTTTGACTTGATTAAGCAAAGACTAGCTTCAACATTTAAATATCTTGGCTAGCAAGAGCAGACGAGAAAAATGCAAAAAAAAGGAAACTAAATTAATTTTATTATAAAATGTAAACAACTTAAACAATGTTTTCATAAAAAAACAATGTATAAACAATGTTTCCATAAAAAAATAATATTTTAATTAAAAAAATAATGTTTTCATTCATTTTAAACTAATTATTTAAATTGTGTACAAGCTTTATTTGAAGATAAATTACTTTTACAATCGTTGACAATCGATTTGTGTCACTTCATTGTCGCTATTATTTAATTTTTTATTAAAAATATTTAAAATAATGGCAAACAGATTTATAAATATTTTCAAAGAACAATATTTGAAGTTTTTAAAAGTTTTAATATTTGTACTAATGTCTAATATTATGTAATGATTCATATAGCAATGTACCAATGCTCATGTACCATTTCCATAAGCATTTATACATAGTATCGATTAAGATTGCTTTAAAATGTGCTAATTTAAACATTTTTTTTAAATAAAATGATTCAAAATTTATTTGCTTTATAGAATATCACTGTAGAATACTTTTTTGTTTGGCATTTCAATGTAATACGATTACGATTAATACCGTTAATACGATTTACTGAAATTATAGAATAAAATATGTGAGAGGATATTTTATATCCAGTTAAAATTTTCTGGATTTAGATTTAGAATATTTAAAATGCTCAAAAAATGCTCTGAAACTGATTCTTTCTGGCGCCAATATTTCTAAAGTCTATGCGTATTATATTATTATCACTGTTTAAAATTACCATTCTATAGTACAAGAATTTCTTTATATAACTACTAACATCATCTGATTTGAACATTATGAAAATAAGTCTTCCATTAATAACTTAATTAATACTTTTTAACAAATTTAACGAATAGAAGTAATACCCTGTGTTTTACGAAACTTTTAGGTATCGTCGCAAGATGAAGTTTCATTCCATGTGATGCACTTAAAAAATCCTGTTCTTCCATTTTCTCTAGAATTGATGTAACTGATATTTCTTATGCCTTGTTTTTATTTACGAAGGGCAGTTCGGATATTATGTGAAATAATTAGTTTTTTTATTGATCATATGTCATTTCTAATTGAAATTAATGCAAATGTATAGTGCTGGCAGGATTCCTTAACATAAATAACGATAAAATTATCGTTTCATGCCGAAATTATAATTAGAGACATAAGGACATTAGAAAATAACTATAATAGACTTTTAAAGTAAAACGTGCATAAAATACATAAAAAAAAACAATTAAATAAGTTATTATTTAAAACATTTTTTTTTTACTAAAGCAAGTTTTAAATGGACTTGCAAAAAATAAATTTTACTTTCACCAAGTTACTTTTATTTAAGTGTAAATTCGACAGCTTTTATAGCTATAAACAGGATTAACACCTGCTTCAAAAAACTTCAGCAGCAAAGCGTTTAGTTTATAATTCTGTGAAAATAGTTTATTTTTAGTTTTATGTTTATTTTTTTTTATTATGTTTTATGTTTATTTTCAGCTTCAATTGATTTCCAAAAGCACAACATACCTTTGGTCTTTTTTGAGAGTTTATTTGTATATTTATTTGAAATAATACTTTTTTTTTGTCATTTATTTGAAGTATTATTTATTTTTGTTTCTGTTTGAAACAATTCTTTCTGTTTATATTTCTTTTAAGTAATGTCCCTTTTTGTATATATTTGTTTGAATTAATTCTTATTTCTGTTTATATTTGTTGAAATTAATAATTCTTGTTGTTTATATTTTTTTAATTAATTCTTCTTTCTATTTAAATATTTTTTAAAGTGATATTTCTTTTTGTATATATTTGTTTGAATTTTTTCTTCTTTTTCTTAAAATGTTTTTGAAATAATACTTTTTGTCTCTTTTTTTTAAATATTATTTCGTCAATATTTTTTTGATACTAATACTTCACTTATATTACTAATATTTATTTAATTTTTAATTTATGTTACGTAAGCTTCATAAAAAAAGTGGGGATTTTCCTCAGTTTCAAATAAAAAGAATCATTTCATTGTAATCGCTTTCTAGCACTCAAAAGAATTGTATACGAAGCACAATTTCTGTCATTATCAAAGTTATTATTTTTTTAACTTTTTAAAGTGAGGTAGGTGTTATCATTTTTTTTTCTTTTTTGTGTTTTTCAAATTACATTGCCAACTGCCCTTCTGAATAATTAATGCACGGGCGCACAGTTTTCAAATTTATGCACTTATATATAAATAAATATATATATATATATTAGTGAATCGTTGAATATATCTCGTATTTTATGATTATCATGATTTTTAATTGTGATATATGTAAATGTTTATCTTTTTGGTGTTATAAATTGCATGTATTTAAATGTTGGAATTAAAATTGTGTTATTTAAAATGTTCTTATTTATTGAGTATTGAAACATAATTAATTGTTACTCTTAACTTTTATATTGTTTTCAAATAACAGACATTAGTCCTTATCAAGCCTAAATCCTTATTTGAAACTCTTCACGACTCCATAACCTATAATCTAGTAATAGTGTATTTGCGAATTAGGAAGCTGATATCGTACATTCATAGAATAGTAATAAAATTGGTATCACTTAGGGATTTCTCGTCAAGTCAAAATGCTCGTCACGTGATGGGTTTAGACTTCCCGTGAAGAGTTGATCATTTCCCCATTGATTTGTGTGGGAATATTCACTGTGTTTACTGCTTAAATAGCCCTCTGTGTATACTTGTGCCGAGAAATTTGTGAAAGGACTGCCTAAGAATTTTTAAAGATATTTAGAAATTGATTTATTTGCTACATGGAATGAATGCAAAATGTTTGAAAAGCAACTTTATTGATTATATGCAATTCATATTTGATTTATATCGTAACCTGCAACATAATGAAGTTATACAGGCCATATTTATTTTGATAAATAACTATATTAGTCTCCTATTGATCAGAACAAATAATTTAGAATTAGTTTTAGACATATATTGATGATTTTTAACATATACTATGGTTGCTTGCTGATTTTTAGCGACAAATTATACCATTAGTGAGAAAGGCGGAAAATGTACTATCATACAGCATCTTTCAAAACAAAGGCAAGTGCAGGAAATGTTGGTCTTTCTGTAACTTCCTAAAGAGACGTATGGTTATGATAGCCTGTTTGAGCTCCTCGCTTCCGTAGTAGGAGTGTCGTACGTAACTTTAACGCGATTTCTCTGAAAAGGCAAACAAATGTAGGGTAATTACTCCTAAAAGTGTTCCCAAGTTTTGATGCTTTTTTTCCGATACATCAGAGATTTTTCATGACTTACGTGGGAAGCACGATGTTATTGATTAAAATAAAGCATTTTCCGATTGTAGACAGAATTTAATTTTTTTTTCCTAGAAGGTTGTGCATGTGAGGATATATTAAATTATAATTAAACTATAAACGTTAGAAGCAATAAAATAATAATGGATGTTAATGTTGAATTTTTTTTTTTTTTTTTTTGCTTATTGCTTAAACAAATTTACTTGCTTTTGCTTATTGCTTAAATAAATTGAATTGAATTTTCTGTATAAATACTTAGACATTTATCAGACTTATCCTCAAGAAAAACCAAAATTACTAAAATAATAATTTTTATTAATTTTAAATACGAAAAGTAATTTAAATTAGGGTATTTATAACAAATTTACTAGAGCAATAGATCTTTTAACGAATATTTTCTTTTAAATTTTATGAATTATATTTTTTCATGCATTTAGTTATTTCAATTTAAAAGTTATTTAGGTTTATAAAAACCTCAAGGAAATAGCTTCTACAAGTAAGTATACATTAAGAACAGGAATTTCAGAATTTTTTTGTTTACTATTCGTAAAAGAATTAAAAACAGCAAATAGTTGACGAAACAATGGATGAGAACAAATGTTCAGTTCCCAGCGATACATTTGTTTGTTTTAGAACAAAGAACTGATTTAGCTTCTTTGGAATGTCTTCCTCTCTATATATTATTCTTGGAAGGCCTTCATCTCGGCATTGTTTTCTAATGATTGGAAAACATATTCACACGGAAATATCATGAACTACTAACAAAACTGAGAAGGTATTGTATTTGTGAAGCATTAATTGTTATTAGAAAATTATTTTTGAGCATGCTATTTCTCCACAATTTTGTGCTGAAAATATTTTCACTATGAAGTTTTTTTTTATTTATAGACGTAATTCATGAAAAATTAGGCAGATTTTTTCTTCAAATGCCGGACTTTTTTTATGTGAAGAAGTTATTCACCACTAGAACAGCAGATACACAGTGTGTCTCAGTCCTAGATTTATAAAGAGTGGTTAAGGTAAATAAGGATACATAGTACCTGGTACATAAGGAGGATACATGGAGTAAGGTACACCTAAACGATTTGGAATCACTTAGAAATACGGAAAAGCATTCTTGGGCCAGTATACAGGAAACCTCAGAAATGAAATGACATTACATCAATGAAAGTAGCATGGTCAACTGTAACAAGGTGAACTGAAGATGCATGTCTTTTTAAAGCAGAATACTCCAGACAATATCAGCGTGACATTCCAACATTAAGAGCTACAACTGTAAATATTTTCACTATGAAGGTTTTTATTTATAAACGTAATTCATGAAAAATTAGGCGTTTTTTTCCCTTCAAATGCCCGACTTTTTGTATGTGAAGAAGTTATTCACCACTAGAACAGCAGATACACAGTGTGTCTCAGCCCTAGATTTATAAAGAGTGGTTAAGGTAAAAAAGGATACATAGTACCTGGTACATAAGGTAATAATACATGGGGTAAGGTACACCTAAACGATTTGGAATCACTTAGAAATACGGAAAAGCATTCTTGGGCCAGTATACAGGAAACCTCAGAAATGAAATGACATTACATCAATGAAAGTAGCATGGTCAACTGTAACAAGGTGAACTGAAGATGCATGTCTTTTTAAAGCAGAATACTCCAGACAATATCAACGTGACATTCCAACATTAAGAGCTACAGCTGTAAATATTTTCACTATGAAGGTTTTTATTTATAAACGTAATTCATAAAAAATTAGGCGTTTTTTTCCCTTCAAATGCCCGACTTTTTGTATGTGAAGAAGTTATTCACCACTAGAACAGCAGATACACAGTGTGTCTCAGCCCTAGATTTATAAAGAGTGGTTAAGGTAAATAAGGATACATAGTACCTGGTACATAAGGTAATAATACATGGGGTAAGGTACACCTAAACGATTTGGAATCACTTAGAAATACGGAAAAGCATTCTTGGGCCAGTATACAGGAAACCTCAGAAATGAAATGAATTACATCAATGAAAGTAGTATGGTCAACTGTAACAAGGTGAACTGAAGATGCATGTCTTTTTAAAGCAGAATACCCAGACAATATCAGCGTGACATTCCAACATTAAGAGCTATAACTCGCGTATTCGTGCTTGGAGTTTTAGTGTAGTATGGTATGGTCTTCTCCAGATCAGGAGTCTATACGGTTCGCTCATGGGCTCCGCAGCCTCACCGTACTAAACAAGTACCATTAACGTAAACAAACAAGTAGATTTTTGGAGATAATCCCTTTTAAAAAATTCATGTCTTATAGTTTCTCTTCCCTACTTCAAATTGGGATGAGGGGTGTGGGAACACATCGATGGTACTGAAATGCCACAGTAATGAAGGGAAATAACTGAAAGATAAGTATTTTTATTTAATTTTTGGTAAGAGAACTCTCTAAATATATTATTTTATGGACATATAACAGCCCTTCCAATTATGATAGAACGATGTAATGATACTGAAAGTTTTGAAAAATTTTAGAAATGTAATTATAATAATATAATCATCAATAAATATACTATATATAATCAAATAGTCTTGTAAAGTATAGTTAATTTTTGAACTTTGTTTAAATATAATCTATCTAGTTGGTTAAATGATCTTTAACAAGATTAAAATAATTATGTACATTATTTCGTTTTACAAAAAATTAATAAATGTTATAAATGATTGTAGAGTAGCAAAATTAATAAATATTTTGCATAGATTTAATCATCATCATATTTGACATTTATAACAAGAATTTTTCTTGCATATGAAAACTTTGGAAATTTATTTGAATGGTTGGAAACATTTAAGTTGTGCCATTCTTAAAGTTGTCATTTATAACAAGAATTTTTTTTGCATTTGAATAGTTTGGAACTTTATTTGAATAGTTGGAAACATTTAAGTTGTGCCATTCTTAAAGTTGTCATTTATAACAAGAATTTTTCTTGCATTTGAAAAGTTTGGAACTTTATTTGAATGGTTGGTAACATCTAAGTTGTGAAATTCTTAAAGTTGTCATTTATAACAATAATTTTTCTTGCATTTGAATAGTTTGGAACTTTATTTGAATAGTTGGAAACATTTAAGTTGTGCCATTCTTAAAGTTGTCATTTATAACAAGAATTTTTCTTGCATTTGAATAGTTTGGAACTTTATTTGAATAGTTGGAAACATTTAAGTTGTGCCATTCTTAAAGTTGTCATTTATAATAAGAATTTTTCTTGCATTTGAATAGTTTGGAACTTTATTTGAATAGTTGGAAACATTTAAGTTGTGCCATTCTTAAAGTTGTCTATTTATAACAAGAATTTTTCTGGAATTTGAAAGGTTTGGAACTTTATCTGAATGATTGGAAACATCTTACTCCATTCTTAAAGTTATCCTTTAAAATTCTCGTTTATGGCACGAAATAATAAATGATAATTTAAGAAATAAATGCTCATTTAAGATGACAATTGTTGATGGATATAAAAAAATGACTGATTAAAAAAATCAAACAATACTATAAGAAAGCCATAAGAGGTTATACTAATAAAATATCATAGCGATAAGCCTTTTATTTCTTTTTTTTTTTTGACACAAATGCAATTCAAATTTGATTAAAAGTTATCACTTGACATCTATTGATTACACATAATCATTTTATACAAAGAACATGATGATTATGCATGCATTTAGGAATTGCGTTCCATACAGTGATAATTTATAACACAAGTACAAGATTACATTCACGCAAAGGAAATAATGCTATACAATATATAAGTCACTTCACACAGTTAGCACATTATAATAAAAAAAGCGTATAAATCATAAACTACATTTTTTTCGAAACATTTGTACATTTCATTTTCAAATATCGACTACGATACACTGCAGCAGATAATTCGACAACACATTTATACAACAACTCACTAATACAGATTTATTACAAATTCATAGTTGTATCAAACATTTGATATGTTTTCAGAAATTGTAAGAATTCAGTGTTATGATATGGTAGCTCAAACATGCATTTTTATAACACATATTTTTCAAAGAAAACATGTTCAAAATATATAAATAAAATATTTACAGCTTTATTTTTAAATTTTTTATTCAAAATTAACAACTGAACGTTAAATTGCTTATTGAAGGTACATCATAAAATTATCAAAATAGTCTTAGCAATAATTAATAGTAATTGAAAAATTATGCAAAATGGAAATAAAGTAAAGCTTTTTTCTTTATAAGGGACATTTAACGTTTTATGCAACAAAAAATTACACATTACTACATACATGCATTGGCCACTAATTTAATACACAATATATTTACTATTTAATTTATAAAACAATATAAGAATTCAACTTTGATGTATAGATTTTTGATTTTTTCAGGAACAATGCATTTTATATGCTTTTTTCTTCAAAGGAAGCATCTTAATTGTATTCAGAATTAAAGAATAATTATTAAGGTATTAAAAAACATTGAACTTTAAATTTATACTTGAAGTATTGAATTTTAGGTGTAACACAATTTTATTTAAGTTGAATGAATTAAATATTTAGAAAAATTTTAATAAACTGAACATTATGAAATACCATTGTATTTCTTTCATAAAACAAAATTTTTGTCAATTTCGAAAAATGAACATATTTGTTTTAATACAGCTCTACTATATCAGTGGTTCTCAAATTTTTTAACTCTAATTCTAACTGTTTTCTAAACTAGCTGTGATTTTGAGATATAATAAGTTAAAATTTTGTAAACAAACATATTATTGTTATTATTATTATTGAGAAGGAAAAAATAATTTTTACTGATATTTAAATATAAATGTTTACAGATGAACATGATTTTGAATAATGCTTTAATATTTGAAGTAAAAATACTTTAGAAACTTTTAATATTGAATATTATTTTAATTTCATAGTTACCAATCTTGAAGATTTAGAACATTCGATGATTTCTCATTTAAAATCAGAACTCTTTGTCAATACTCCATCAATTTATATTTTAATACAGTATCAAGAACAGTATAGTACTGTTCTTTCATAACTTCCTCACAAATCTAAAAAAAAAAAAAGTTGCAAAAATTAAAAATAATTATTCTATGCAAATTATCGTTTTCATTTGCCGGTTAACTGTAGAGAAAGTTAGCACTGGAAAGTACTATAGAGCATTTTTTTTCTTCTCAAATACAGTTGCTATTTCAGTAGAAAGTTTTTTTCCTATTTAACTTTTTTTTTTGTTTTTATCGTGTAAAATCATGATATCCTGATAGGTTGTTTGTGGTTAAAAACTTTACGGTTTGGGTTTAAAAAATTTTTTAAGTGAAAAATTTTTTAGTACTTAAAAACATGAATCAATCTCGTAAAGTTCAGCAAAAAAGCCTTTATTTCAAAAACATTTCTTTAAAACAAACATTAATTTTCACCTATTTAATTGCAATTTTTTTTTGTCAGACATTCTGGTCAGAATTTAAGTTGCAAAAATTAAAAAGAATTATTCTATGCAAATTATCGTTTTCATTTTTCCTTAATCGGAATCGAAACTGTTTTTTATTCTTAGATATTTTTATAACATTTGACTGTCATTATTAGAATTACTTTTTTATTAAAGATGCAAAAGAATTTTAATCTTATTTAGGAAAAATTGTAATTCATATGAATTGCAATTTTTATTCGAGTTCTCTCTAATATCAGCAAATAAAAATTGGCTGTTCATTTGCAATAACTGTAAGTAAAAATTTTAAATTAATTTCAATTTTTAGAATTTAACTAATTAATTAATTAATAAAATTTTAATAAATTTTTTTTACTACCTTTTTTATCCCCTCTTTTTGAAAATCACGTCTCACAAGTTGAGAACCACTGTACTAAATAATTATGTTTGTCAAAAGAATAGAAATAACTTTTAATGTGTGCTAATCAAACATATGATTCATAAATAATCATTTAAGAATGATCAATTAATCTATAGTAACTTTTCAAGACAGTTTATTCAAAATGTTTAAGCTCAGTGTACACATATTACATGAATTAATTAGTGCAAATATGACGCCTTCCCCTTTAGCTGTAATGACACGAAATAGAATATTAGTAACTACTTTTTTTTACATTACCGAATATTTCATTTCATATTTTTTTCATATATTGAAAAGGTTTTTTAAAAAATTAAAGTTTAGAAATTAAAAAGTTTTTTTGAATTTGGCTGCCGTAATGTTTCCAAAACCTTTCTCAATTGTAGAACTACAAAATTGTGCTTGTAAGTAAGTAATTATTTAGTTGAAAATGTTGTTTATTTTTTCAGTTTTACTTTTAAGGTAACTAAAGCATAAATAACTAAGACAAAGAAGTTCATGAAATTTAACTAAAGCATAATTATACCATTTGTAATAAGCATATACCCACAAAACATAATTCACATCAATGGCAATAATAAATGTATACGGGTATACAATTAAACATACATTAACATACAAATAAATAATGTATATGAGACTATGGCTTATTACAAGATAAATACAAGGACATACAATTTACAAAAATAAAAAAAATGTTGAAAAAATATATTATTCTAATCCCTGAAAGGTAGAGAGTTGATTGGCATTAAGTATGCCACCCAAATACTATCAAAAATTTCAAATCTTATAATCTTAACTGATTATTTTGACTTCTACTTAATATCATGATACCAGAATATTCTGCAAATTTATTTATTTCTGCAATAAGTCAGGCTATGACAACGGGACTGCGTAATTAATATTTTGCACCAGTTTTTTCAATACAGAAACTAAAATGCCTAAATATGAAATTACATAATTGGTATGATATTTTGCCAAATATATAATCAATGCAATTTTAAACTTATAAGGATATATGTTGTGACCATGAAAAAATGATTCAATTGGATATTTCTTGAAAAAAATTGTTTGACTTTCATTTTTTAAAATATAATTTTAAAACAACTTTTCTCTAGCTTTTAAAATTTGCAATTAATATAATGCGGCAAAATAAACATAAAAAAAAACATAATTTGCAATGGGATCTAACTATTTGCAAAAAAGTGCTTGGTAGTCTAACAGAATTCTTCTTTCAGCACAGAAGATTGCTTATTTTAAAATAATTATTTATTAAAGGAAAATTAAAAATGGTTTTAAAATTAAAAATTCAAAGTAAATCTTCACTAAAAGTAAATTATTTCGTTGGTTGAAATCTAGAATACTGTACCCCTGAGCAAGTCGCCAATCTTGCAATCCGGAATATTTCATTAATTTTCCGCCAATTTCTTAAGAGTTACGATACTGTAATTAGAGAAATTCGTAACTTCTTTTTTAGAGCAATATAACTACTATTTTATTGTTACTTTGATTGTAATTTGCAGAATTTTTATTTATAGTAAATCCGAATATAAATATATATTTCTGTAAATAATTATTCTGATAAATTATTGATTATGAATTATTCTTCTTATAACGCATGTCGGCCACTGATACAGAATACAAACAATTTTTATGATGTTGCCACTCATGAAAATACGAAACAAACAACAAAAACGATTTTTTACTTTATTAATAACTTATATTTGATTATCAAATATTAATTGTCATTTTAATGCTGTTGATATAGTTAAGGTTTTGTGATAGTCGTTACTTGAATTCAACCTAAAAATATTACTTTTCGTTTTTAAAAAGTTAATTCACGGAGAAAACCGCGCTCGAGGGAGTTAAATTTTTCTACGGTGATGTTGACATAATGAAAGTTTTGCGGCAACCTTTATTTGAATTCAGGTGGAACATTTTAACAATTTAATTTTAGAACGTTAGTTCATGGAAGAAAAAGGCCACTAAAACGTATTAAATTTTTTCTGCAGTTTTGTGATGCTGTTTCTGTTATTTTCCTCATTGATTTGCAAGGACAAGTTTTAGTGAGGCAATAAAAATAACTATTTTGTCTCCCACAAATGATATATCAGAATAAAATGCAAGTATTCTTTGGTTTCTTCTTTTTAATTAATATTGTTTTATCATTCGAATTCGGCAATGTAAACCACATGGAATATTTTTTGACATAACAAAAAAAAAAAAAAAAAAAAAAAACATGGCGTATTAGCGAATAATTTTGGCGTAATTTTATCGTAATAGCGATTATTATCGTTGTTAAAATAATACATTTTTGTGAGTTAGCAATACAAAATTTCACATAATAATTTGGCGTTAAAGCGATAAAATTTGGTGTAAAAGCAAATCATTAACATTTTGCCATAACAGTGGTAAAATTTTGGTGATAAAGCGGTAAATTTTAGCATAAAAGTATTTCAGGAATAATATTTTGGCGGAATAGTGATAATATTTGTCGTTAAGGCTATAAAATTTGGTGTAAAATCAATTTAAGGTATAAAATTTGGCGTAATAGGTGTTTGGCTACTAATGTTAATGTAATAGAGATGATTTTTGGCGAAGAAGCATTTTATAAAGACACCAAAGTTCGCCAGCCATTTTGTTTGTTAATTTGCCGGCTTGGCATCGTAGTCATAGATCTCGGCGTAATATCATTTTATTGCGAAAATTAACTGTTGTATTCATTATTATGTTTACTTGGCGACTTGGCATCCTGGCGATGCATTTGGCACAAAGGGTACAGGACTCTAGATTTTTGGCATTTCGTTTTCCCTTAGTCAGTAAGATTCTGAATTTTTGAATATTTTTTTCGAATAAAATTAAATTAGAATCAACATTGGAAAGATTAGTGATTTTTCAAAAAAATTACGGTGCATATTCAATACGCTGTAAATACTAACTCTTAAAAAAGGTATCATCTTAAATTATATTGTGTGTTATCTTTACACACATTTATATACGCCAAAATAAAATAAAAAACTTCTTTAAAAATTATAATTTTATATAAAATTTTAAATTTTTTTTTATTATATTATAAGTTTTTAAAGCAATTTTATAAAAAAATTTAAATCTTATTTTTTTATTTATCAAATTGTTTATAAATATTTAAATATGACAAATAACATTTAAAATAATTATTTTTCTATGCATATATAAATTTCAAAAACATTTGAAGTAAATAATGCTATTACAATATTTTTATACACTTTAAATAGTAAAGCCTATGTCTTATAAAATTGGCCGTAGACATGAAAACATTCCAATTACTTTTGACAAGCAAAATATATAAATGTATTATTTGCCTCTCCAAAACACTGAATATTAAAGTTGGTAATGGAAATATCAGGAATCAAAACCACATTTTTGTATAAAAATATCATTTACATACTTTTGATTTAATTAATTTTATAAACCTTTCAATACTAAAAAATCCTTATAAATTAGATTTAACATTATAAGATTGAAAAACCTTTTTATTTATTTTTGTATGCAAACATTAAATATAAAATTTTGAAATTCCAATTTTTAAAATGTTTGGGATCAAACATATTTATAATTCAATAAATATTAAAAAATATTCATATAATAAAGTTTTCATGCACACATTTTTTCACAAATTATCTTACTACATATAATGAATTCAAGCATTAAAATTATATCAATGTTTAAAATTTTTATTTGGTTAGTAGTTAAAGTGTAAAAGTATTCGATTAAACCATATATATAATTTTAAAATTTATATTAATCAATTAAAAATCATGGTTTAAAAGATTCATATCCACAAAAAAATAAAAATTTTATAGAGAAGAATTTGTTTATTGAATTGTTTAATTTTCTCTAGTGTGTCTTTTAAATAAATGACATAATTTTACATTTTAGTTCATAAGAACCTAAAAATAACTTTAATAAAATTTATTTTTACGTACGTATGAAATAAAATAAAAAATTATTAATCGAAGCATTTAAATAAATTCAGGAAATGAGTATATTTTTATGAAATTTTAGCGAATTATTTATATATTATAACATCCTAGAATATGATGTAACCTTTTTGTTTTAAATTAACTGAAGAAAACATTGTTTAGTTAAACGTTTTAATATTTTTAAATATTGTTGATATATATATGGTTTTAAAATTGTTGTTATACATATTGTTCAAATATTGCTGTAACTTTAATATAGTTTCGTTATTCTAATATTTAACATGACAAGTAACATTTAAAATAAACATTAAAGTCTCAAACAAATTTAATGACACACTCGCTGTATACATCTGTAAGTAAATTTTTCAAAGAATATTTATGAAATAACTTTTTTATGTTAGTTGAGTCCTTTTATTTGAAAATAGTAATAGAAAAATATTACAGAATAATGAATTTAGTTAGATATATACATTACGATCTACTTTCATACTTCTAATAATGCAAGATGTATACATTATCGTAATAAATCTTTTAGGATTTTCCAAAATAATTTAGATTAATGCAACAGATAAAAAAAATATTTTATTGTGTGAATAAAGAGACACACCGTTTCAAACAAAAGGACTATCTTACATACCTTACTTAATAACTAAGAAATAGAAATTTCTCAATTCCTATTTCTTAGTAATTGTGGAATTCCATTTAATATTTATACAGTCCAGCGATCAATTTTTTTTTTTTGATTTTTAAATAATGTAAAAGCAATGTTATATTTAAAATATTTTTTTCACGAAATATTTTCTTTTATATTTCATTCTTCAGTGAAATTTCCAATGTAAAATGCAAAAATTTTTTTTTTTATTCCTGAATACCCCACTGCAATTCTGTTGTTGATTTTCGTAATCATTGTATGCAATTCACGGCAAAAAATGACTACTATTAAAATCGGTATTTTATAATCTTTCACTATAACATTCGTTGATTCTGTGCTCTTGCGCATACGACGATTTTACCGCCTCACAGGGTCTTTTGTGCACCAGACGTACGCTCTGTAGATCCCGACGACTAAGAATATTCCCAGAATAATGCAGAAGATGAGGATTAGAGCTTTGGTAGCTGGAGATAGCACTGGAAAAAGAAAATAAATAGATGATTTAAAGTTTCGGTAGAATAAAATACGCAATGGAAAAAAAATTAGCCAACATTTGTGCAGAAAATATTGTACTGTAAAATGAAGGGAAGATTGCAAACGTTTTATTACAAAGATGCATCAACGTAGAAACACAAAATTTATTCAAGATCATATTTTTATGTTCCATTAAGCAATCTTTCCCTTTTAATTCATTTCCCATTATTTCAAAATAAATTTTTGATAATCACATAAAGAAAAAAAACTTAAAGTAGTATAAATAAATTCATAAATAGGAAATAATAGGAAATGTTATATATTTCTAAATATAAACCGATTGGTGTATAAACAGAGAAAACGGTTCATATTTCCAAAAATTTTATCAAGGTTCACAACCCGTATATAAACCGAAATGAAAAAAAATTCTATAATATTCATTCTTTATTGTATTCTATTATTATTTTTGGAATACATTTTGGTATTTTTCCATTATATGTACGCCAATTTCGCCAACATCATTTTTCTGCTGTAGCGAGGAAGTAACAAATTAGCACTATAAGCAATTTCGAAAATAAACAACCCATTTTCATAAAAAGAATAAAATATTTAATTTAAAATTAATATGTTTTCATAGAATTAAGAAATATAAACTAAAGAAATAAACGCATTATATATTTAGCAATATTTGGCGAAAAAGTACCTACGTTCTTTGAGAGATTAGTGGATCCGTATGCAAGCAGATCCTCGTAATATTTCTTCTTCGTTGGCGCAACAGCCCCATGGTGGCCAAGGCTGTGTGCTGCTGGCGGAGATAGGAGATGCTTTCTATTTTTTTACAGGGTAGGATTCTTAGCTCTACACTCAACGCTCTGCGGTCATGTTAGACTGGGACCTACGGTTTAAAGCTGATTCCGAACTACTAACAAATATTCATGGCCCGCCAAGACTCGAAACCGAAACCTGTGGCATCGAGCTCCAGAGCTCTAGTCACTCGGCCGTCAGACTTCAATTTAAAATTTATTTTTTTATAAAATTTTTTGTTTGATTTTGCAGTTAATAAATTGGATTTATTATTTTAATTTCAATAAACGTAATAATCGGTGGTAATGAGTAAGTGGTCCTAAATGTAAATCATCTTACCTGCCCATCGAGCAGATGTAAAGTACAGGCGTCCCATGCCTCGTCCGCCATACCTTGAAAAAAAATAAAATAAATATATACATATTTCAGAAGCTCAAAGATTTTAAGCATGCGTTTCTTTTTTATGGACTTTGAAAGTTTCTCCCAAACATGAGGGAATATATTGCAACAATAAAATAAAAAAATAAATAAATATTTTCTGGTTTCTTAAATTTTATTATTGTATTATGTCAAATTCAATTTGAACAAAATTTTCGACAAAACAGTGATATTATTTGTTTATAACAAAAATATTTATTTACTTAATAATTAGAAATTACTTCTATGCTTGGAAATTATGAAACACAATTGTAATTCAGTGTATAATTCAGTATACTTTTACATTTAAAGAAGATAAAAAAAAAATTTCTGCAAAATTTATGTCAATGGTTAAATAATGAAATAATTTTTTCTGTTTAATACAAAAAATTATAACAATAAAAAAATTCTTAACTTCATAAGATGCTAAAATTCATAGCTTATTCAAAACCTCCAGATATTAGATTTGAAAGGCATGCAAACTTTGAATTAAAATATCACTTTTTTTTTTTACAAAATACGAATTTTCCCTGCAATTAAATTATGAAATATCGATGCTTTAGAAAAACATTAATTATCATAACAAATAACTAATTTATGATATTAATGTGGATGTAATATTAGATAGTTAATATTATTAAAGTTCTTAACTCTTTAAGAAAATAAATAAAAAATACTATGAAAATAACCAAAATATCTTATGAAAATTTCACATACCAAATTTTTAATATTACATAGCTTTTTAGGAGATCTATTGACACACTTTGATTGATTTTAAAAATTTCTTTGCTGTATTTTGAACAATTAACCCAGATTTCTGATTAATTTTGTGTGGTCATTTGTAATGCTTTCATGCGACAGATATCAGTGCTTTTACAAGGATAAATATTTTTCAAAGAACACAATTATTCAAAAATCAAATTGTTGCAGTGTTTAGTTTTAGTAATCTAAATAAATTAAATCAAACAATATCTAAAATTTAAAAGTAACTTTAATTAATTTTAAAAGCAGTCGGATTTCTATAACATAAAGCAATAAAACATACACTCAAGAGCCAAAACATTATGACCACCTGTCAATAACTAGTTGGCCCACCTTTGGCGCGCAACACAGCTTCAATCCGCCTTGGCATGGATTAATACCACCACTTAATAGCAGTTAAATACCACTTCCACCTGATCAC
Source organism: Caerostris darwini (assembly GCA_021605075.1). Classification (NCBI taxonomy): domain Eukaryota; kingdom Metazoa; phylum Arthropoda; class Arachnida; order Araneae; family Araneidae; genus Caerostris; species Caerostris darwini. The sequence goes on from BPLQ01001550.1 coordinate 473,742, forward strand.
GTGCCTTCCACGTCATCCAGGCGAGTTCATTGCAAAATGTAGGGGTGGTCATAATGTTTTGGCTCTTGAGTGTGTATCCTCCTAAACAAACATTCTATACAATAAAAAATTCTAATTCCCTTCACTGAATTTAAATAATATAAATTTTTTTTTGTTCATTCAAACTTTTTGACGTTTACATTTTTTGTAAAGTTTATTTAGGACTTTCTCTAAATAATTTTTAACAAATGCTATCTTTCTATTATAAAAAATATTTGGTTACGTGACTTTTTCCTCATCAACTTAATTTATTTGCCAAACCATTCAGGATCAGACGGGGTAATTGTAAACAAGCATTAGCCGTGCCCATATAGAGAGACGAACTTACAGTTTATATGAACTATACCTTGATAACACTGGAAATAAAGACACTGCTGAGAATCCCGCGCTTTTTAATGCAACTGTTGGTAATGATATTACAAGATAAATGATCTAACTAATGAAAAACTAACTTCTGTATCTTTGTGTTTTAAAGTTTTGTTGCTTATGTATTTCTGTAATTTCTGGAAGACAAAGAAAATGCAAGCTTTTTGTATTACTCTTTATTATTCTTAAGTGATCTCTTACACAGAATATTATATTATGCATATTACAGTTTTTACTGATATTTAGTGAAACGTTGACAATTACCCCTAGCACTTATGAGAGGAGTAATTTAAACATAATTTAATTTTTGATTTGTGCAGGGTTGCAAATTGCCGCGTACATACTTGAGAAATAAACCTCCAATCTCTTACAAGCTAAATAATATAGGAATAAAGCATATAATGAAGTTGATGTGGTTTATGGTGTGCCGATATCTGTAATATATCATAGAATTAAAACAAAGAAAGTGCAATATTAGTAGAATAGGAGCTGATCGGGCAAACTGAATTGCTTAAAGTTTGAAGCTGAACGGAATGTTCTATTAAAATGCCTTATTGCAATGGGTTTCATTTATAATAAGCAAGAATTAAAAATATTTGTTCAATAATTCATTGAATTCACATTATTTCGGACTCCATTTCAAAACAGCCTGCCTTGAAATTTAAAAAAAAACAGATTTTAATATCACTTTAAAGTGATTTATGAGTGCTAATAATTTTAGAATAGTGCACCATTTATCACTATCATCTGGCAGAATTTTCACTAAAACATTTGATTAAATAAAAACTACGGGCATTGGCAAGAAATGGATATTGGGCTTGTCCACAATTTTTAAAAAATTAATTTTTTACTCTTAGAGAAAGAAAGCTAATCTTTTAATGAAACAAATTCTAACTACAAAATATTTCACTATATTAAAGGTATTACTAAATAAGAATCATATTACTTAGGTAAAAATTAAAATTACGTAGGCCTAGCAGCATAAAGGTTTTTTTCGTTTTGAACAATACTTTTTCTTTATGTATGCCATGTTTAAGAATTTGTCTTCCACATTAAAACCATTTTGTATATATAAACCTTTAGAATTATATTCCCATAAAATTTGAAAAAATGTCAGCAAACGAAAACAATAACAACAATAAAAACATGCATTAAATGAAGTTAAGGATATAAATAAATAATTTAGATTTGTCTAAAATAAAAATAAAACATGATAAAAAGGAAATAATTCTTGTTCTCTCTCAAAAACAAACAAACTCCCCCTCTCTCCGGGAAAAAAAGGAAACCAGAAGAAAAAGTTAATGACAGTGAACGCCCCACATAAAAAACAATTTCCGAACCTGCACACTAGAGATAGGCTATTAGATAAAGTACAACGAACCTTCTTGTAACTTGAAGGTTAAAAGAAAGCAAAAAACACCAAAATAACGTCTGATATATTACAGGCTGCTAAACGTCAACAAAGGGCAGATGGCTGTGTTTACGTTTATTCACAGCATTGTAATTTGGGATTGAAAAAAAAAAACAGCGGAAAATCTATTTTTACTACAGTCGGAAACACGGAAAGTTTTTTTTCCAGAGATAGCTCATACATCTATAGATTCGTATATTCTATAGACAGAAAGAAATTATTAAAAAAATTCTTTATTTAACATTAAAATAAAAGAGTAAATCAATTGAAAAATAATTTCCAGTATTAAGAATTAATATATTTTTGTGTATGTATGTGTAAAATTTTTATGAAAACAAATTTTTACAAGGGAACGCATTCTATCAGGAAGAAAATAACAACTTTTCAATTTATTGTAATCAAGACATTAAAGCTGAATTTTATTACTCTGCATAAAAAAATTACAATAAGTATATGTAAGTGAATATAAAATAATATTACATAAAATATATTAATAAAACAATATATTATTTTTCTTAGTATTTTTCTTAGTATTACTCCTTGCATTTTGTTGCAGAGTACGATTTTCAAGCATAATTTACAGTGCGTTATAATAATACAGGCCATCTGTGTTCCAAGATAATATTTAAGTAAACCTGGTCAGACACCAACAGTTGATATGAGAGACCCTAACACAATACCCCTTGATTCAACTTGTTTTTCAAAACAATGATTTGAGCGTGCACCACAGGCAGAAATCAAACTTGATTCTTGTACGCTCTTTCGCATTTTTGTCATTATTGTGCAACGTCTGAAACATTTTACAAATTATAGTAAAGCTCATTTATTAAATTTTTATTTAATGTAATAACTGGCTTAGCGATAACAAAAAATGGACAGAAAATTTTCCACATCCGATTTAACAGAGCTTACAAAATAAGTGATTAGAATTTCACTAAAAGTGTCTATTTTCTATTAATAAATTTAGTATCCACAAGAATTATATAATTTGTATCAACGGTCACATCAGTCAAACTTTCAAAAAGCATCAGAAAAGAGATATATATTTGATAAATTTTTTTGAATTAATTTTGCTTACATCATCAAAAATTTAAAACTGAATATATTACCAAGGCATTAAATTATGTTTATTCCGTAAGACAATAATTATTCCCTCTTAACCGAAAATGACACACTGATACATGGTGATACATTTGACTGTAATAGATTTGATCAACTTTCAGTGCATAATAAACGCATTGAATTATAAAGAAAGAAATTGTTGAAAATGAAACCAGATCTAGTTATATATGTAACTTACAATGAAATAGACACTAATGCCATTCTCGACAGTTTATCAACTATTATCAAGCAAAAAATTTATATAATTGTAAAAATAAAACTTTAGAGCAGATAATTAAATATATTAAAAATTTGTATTTATAAATGGGTTATCTATTATCATGAATAGCAATAATAATTTTTGGTTTAAAAAATAAGTTTTATGGATATCATAGAATCAGTATTGACGATTCTTAGGTTTGGTTTGGTTTGTCGCATTACGGCATTTTTTTGCACACTTTGGGCTAAACAGACAGGGACCTACAGTTTAACGTGGTTTCCAAACCGCTAACAAACATCCATGCCACCGCCAGGATTCGAACCTGAAGCCTGTGACGATTCTTAGGATAAATTAAACTGAAAATTTTCCTATCAAAGAGCATCTATATGTGTTGTGCTGTGTAACTATGTATATGTATTGCCAATATAGAGGGTGTCCGGACATATTTGTAACGATTTTGATTTTTTCCATGAATTAAATTTAAGTGGAAAAAAAAAAACTCAATGGCGTCAATTCGGAATAAGATTTAATTATCGTCTGAATCCTTAAAATTATTTTTTGTTTTATTATTTATGGCTGAAAAATTAACTATATATCTAAGGCTATATTTTTGCTCTTTACGAAGAGGAATATTTTCATTCGATTATTAATTAAAAGATGTGAAAAACACGATTTTAATGTTTCTACTTAACTAAGTGATATCATTAACGGTAAAAACGTGTAAAAAAGTATAAACGTTAAAACGGGTAAAAAGTGTAAACCCAACAAAGGCATGTACACCTCTTATTATATCTAAAGTTGCATCGTATGGTTTAAAAGATAATCAGTCCTCTCAAAGAATTAAAAAGAAAACACCATGGGGTTCACCGGCTAACTCAAAAACATGTTTCTCAGCTTAAGAGCAAGTTTCAATTGTTGTATGAAAATTATTTGGCAGGTGGAAAACGGAACTACATAGTTGTGATTGATGAGGCTTGGTTATATTTATCTGATTTTAATAGAAAATAATCGATTAACTACTGAAAAAAGGAGAAAAGGATCTAAAATATTGGTTCAGAGAAAATAAGGAAAATTTTGCTAAAGGATTTAATGATTATGATTGGATTTTCTTGTAATAGAAAACTTAAAATAAGGAAAGAAGAAAATGTCAAAAATAACTCGGATTACTATCAGAAATATGTTTTAATACCTTTTTTCAAAGAGGACATTTCACACTCTGTTAAGTTTCTAAGGCTACCAGTCATATTTTAAATTCTACTACTCTATATTAAAAAAAAGAGAGAAATGAAACCATAATTAAATTCATCCCACCCAAGTCTTTCAACGTGTCTGTTATGGATAAATGTGCATCTGGACCTTTAAAATAAGTGGCATCCCAAAACATTAGATGAAGACTGCGGAGCAGGTGTGAAACTAATTCAATATATATATATAGTAGAGATAATATACATGTAGTATAGTAGACTTTTTTTTCTTTTGGTTTTTTTTTAAACCCTCTAGATAGACGAGATATAAATGAATCGATTTAGTATGGTAACATTTTTAATAAAACTCTCAAAGGGTATTTGGCTGCTATTATAACAACATATCTGATATGCCTCACATTGATAATAGAATATTTGATGTGACATTGCCATGCTGATAAATGGCCTACCTGTTTAGAGGTAGGTTTCCGCATATATGATACGCAATTATAAGGCAATTATCACTGGAAGTCCACCGTTAACCTCCCCTATTCGTTAGCCAGTAACCATTTGCGATATATTGTCTAGACACATGGTGCCTGATGTACCTGCCCCCCTCCAAATCTCATTAGGGAAAATGTGTAAAATAATAAAAATTTGAGGAGAAAACTAGATCCATTAAACAAAATTGTTATAAAAAATAAGCTGGTTATGAAAATGTGGTATTGGACAAAAAAAAAGATGGGATACAGAAAAAAAAAGAAAAATTATCAAATAATTTATTAAAAGGTTTGGCTGAAGGATTATGTATAGAAAACAAAACAATCATTTTTCAAAATTAGAATCAAGATCATGAACGTCTTGTAATCACGAAACTTTCTTTATTCTAATATATTAGAAAAAAATTTGTTAGTTACAATTATTACAATTAGTTTATTTGTTAGTTAGTTACAATTTGTTTATTTGTTAGTTTGAAAGTATTTAAAAATACTTTCTCGATATACGAGTCGATAGCTATTATACCATTCACAGAAACTGAATAAAATTTTGGTTTAATGTATTTTGAGGTATGAGCTTAAGAATCATATGAATAACAATAGTCGAACTCTGACAGTTATGGTTACAGTGACAAAATTTTGAAAATTTCAAATAGCAACATTGACTTTTTTTTTATTGAAATGGGATCGCCGTAACGAAAAGCAATAAATTGGTTAGAACTGTACCTGTAGCACGAAATTCTCAGGCTCTATACATACTAAGAAAAAAGAAAACAACTGTGGCGCTCAGTAGAACACTGTTCTGATCTCAACCTACTGAAACTCTCTCGATACGAGAACTCCAGTATACAGATTTTCTAATTCAGAGTAAGACACCGTCATGACTGATGTTGTTACACTAGGCGAAAGAAAAGTTACTGTGAAATGCGTGCCATATATCTTGCATTCTGAACAATATGCCGCTTGCAAGGAAACAACGAGGGAGAATTGTAAAGAATGATTACCTGATTAGACAAAATGCTGCGGAGACATTGCGTGACTACCACAGAAAGCATGGGCTACGCCAAGGCCCGTATTTTACTATAGCTGTACGGGACTTGATACACAAATTTGAAGAAATAGTTGCACATGCATTCGATCTATTCGTTTCTGCCGAGAATGTTGTAGAAATTCATGAGACGATAAGCGAAGTTCGTTTTGCAAGTGCATTCGGTGTTTCACGCATTCTGCAGTTGCCAAATGCTACTGTCGGCAAGATTCTGCACTCTGTTCTCCACATCTTTCCTTATCGTTCCAGCGTGTCTAGATGATGAAGACGGGTGATAGCCAACTACGGCTAATTTTCGTGAATGAATTCCTCATCCAGAATGACGATGATAACAACTGGCCTTTAAGCATTCTGTGGACAAACGAAGCCAATTTCTTGTTGGCTGCTAACGTTAATTCGAAGAATTGCGAGCATTAGGGAGAGGGTAATTCCCATGATTTGGTTGCATTTCCGTTACAAGAAGAAAAAGTGACTGTGTGGTGCGGTATAACAAAGCATCTTCATCCTCGGTCCCTATTTTTTGAAAGGATTACTGCAAAAGATCTACAAATGTGAACGGTAATAAGTTCTCACTATCTAAAAATGTTGACTAATTACGTAATTCTTGATTTGCAACAGTGAACTGATGTCGTGTGGATGCAAGATAGCACTATCCCACATATAGGGCCTTCCGTCAAATGTTATTTAACACAACAGTTTGGCGACAGAGTTATCTTCCTCCATTTCATTTTCCTTGGCCGCCAAGGTCCTTTGATCTTACTTCCATTGATTACTGGCTGAGGGGATACTTGAAATTTAAAGTGTATGATGAATCTAATCCGCAAACTCTATCTGATTTGAAAGATGCCATCAGAAATCAGGTACAGCAGATTCCTCTTGTCATGGCACGTGCTTCAGTGCTTTACCCCATCTGCCGCATGCAAAATATCATCGCTTGTGAATAAGGTCACGTAGAAAATTTGTGAAACACAATAAAATGTTTTACTTTATGTTGCTTTTCTGCACTTATTGGTTGGTTTCACTTTTTTTTTGTTTATCTAGCATCTGCGGTTTCCGTATTACAAGTATCATTCCAACGCTCTTTATGGGTTTTTTTTTTGTTACAGAGATCAAATTCCAATAAAAAGAGTAGATATTGCCATTTGAAATATTTAAAATTTTGTCAGTGTAATCATAATTGTTAGAGTTTGAACTGTAGGATAATTAGCGGCTCATATATCGGGAACGCATATTTTATAATTATCCTGTAGCATACTTACAAGGCCACAGAACCTCCTCTGCGACCACCTCCTTTGGGACGGCAACACACATTTTGAATCACAGTTACCAGGAAGAAAGCCGCTAAAAAGAAAGAAAAAAAAAGATACGATTTAAATAAAACGATACGATTGAAATATACGATTGATAAATACGATTGAAAATGACAAAGAAGCATCGCGCTTTGAAATAACTAAGAAGTGCTTAAAAATTCCTAACAGACGTTTATGTAAACGATAATTTTTCTATGGAGTGACTTCTACACATAATATATATTTTTAAATATAGAATTGTATGTTTTTTCCTTTAATAATGTACATTTTTTCAATATTAGAATCTGTTATTGACATTATATTTCCTTAAAAATCATATTCCTTTTATTATCTTTTGCAATAATTTTTTTTGTAAATAATCATATGATTATTACACAAAATCCTTTTGTTTGTAGTATACACTCCTTCACATTACAATTATTTCCCTTGACCCTCTCTCGCCGCTGTTGATATATACCATCTTAATGGGGAAGAGCGAAGGAAGTACAATTGGGAGGGACATGAAGAAATAGTGAAAACATTAAACTCTTCGAAAATTTCTGATAATAAAGGTTCTAATCAAACTTTAAAGATTAATGGGCGTTATTCACTCAAAAGAAGGAATTAATGCATTTTTTAAGAAGTTGAGATAAAATGTCAATCTTCGGGAAACAGTGGCCCGCTTATCTTTCTTATCATAAAAACGTTGGAAAAATTGTAGGAAATTTTATTTCTTGAAAACACTGATAATGGAAGAGTCGTTTAAATCGATTGTTTCTGAATAATTCTGAGATATTTTGGAAAAACTATGAAAATGGTAATATTTCGTGCTCTTTCGGTCCACAAATGTTCTTCCTGAGTTGACTATGCTCGATAACTTGGTTTTTTTTTCACATGTTTGTGCTAATATCGATAAATTAATAAAAAATTTTACCTCACCGTTTGCAAAGTTCAATGTACAATGTATTATTGTACCTTTAGTCCAATCAGTACAAGTTACTGAATGGATAAATTTAAAAGAAAAGAATAAAAACCGCACAATCGCTGAGCTGTTACTTTTTATACCTTTATACATTATTTATTTTGTTATTTTATTATAAAAAATTATTAAACATGTAAATTCAGCAAGAATTTGCCTGGTTGATATGAAAAAGTATAGTGTTCCAATAGTGAGAATAGTTAGCCTTTTACGAACTACTTAAATCCAGGACAGGGGTGTATAGACTTCTGAGTTTTCGTGTGCCGAATAAGCATATAGAAACTTAGCCACAGGCCATACAAAAAAAAATTATTTGTCATATATTTATTTATTTTATATACTTAAAGTAATAATAATAAATAAAGAAAAACTAAAATCCTTTCACGAATTTCAATTTATCATGTAGAAATATACTTTTCTGGACCAATATTCATGGAAGCATACCAATGTTAAATAAACCAAGGAATTTATAAAGCATTTGGTCAGACTACTACAAGAACTGGAGTTTTGCACTTTAGGGTACAGTTTGATTATTTGGCGATTTTTTCCCTTACTGTTTTCGCCAAGTCACCTCCTAAACAAGCAAAATGGCCGCTGTGGTTACAAAATACTACTGTTTTGGAGATTCTATTTGGCGCGGATAAGGGAACTCTAAAATGCAAAATCCTCACAAAAACCGTCAAATTCAGTAGCGATAGAAATATAACAAAATTTAAAAACTCTAGAAGTTTATGAAGAAGCAATTGTCCAAATACTACAAGAAGCACTGCCAAATTCATACAAAGAAGTCTGTTAAGTGATGGTTAAATTAACTTTTATAAGCATAAACTAATTCCTAGAGACTATTTTGAGGATGTTGAAACAATAATCTGTTTACGTTTTGAAAGCCAGACAATTCAAAATGAATTACAAAGCAAGTGGTTTGATACTGGTCAATCGTTATATTTAGCAACACATATTTTAAGCCAGTTTTAAAATACACATTAATAAAATAACGTAAAAATCAACTTTTATCTTAAACGAAAGTTCTTCGTGTTACGAGAGGAGATTAATCTGTTTTACATAATAATTTATACTCTTACTTATTTTATAGCTTCACTTTTTTTGGAGACGCGACGGACAAATTAACAAACGTCAAATAATTCTATTACAGTGAGTCAAATTTCAGATCAAATGCGATTTCAGATCAAACAGTCAAAAGATTAAAGAAAAATTCAAATCAAAAGCAAACATGTAGTGAGCGCAAATGATGAGATGAGTTCAGACATCTTTCTTAAGTGGTGTCAAGGTTGTGTCAATGGCAATTGCCGTCATTGGTGTCCCAGTTACATGTACGATACTCGATAATGAAGAATAAGTGCTGTGAAACTTTGTGATATTTAATCACCATAAATAAGCTAAATACTAAATATAAATGGTTTCTATGTATCGATTGTTTAACATATATTTCTGAAAATCTTTCTTAATATGTTTTGATTCAAATGAATTTATACATTATCTAGCAATAACCACAGCTAGTTTATTGAGCACAATTTTAAAATTAAACATGTCTTTTGCCTACCCAATAAAATAGGTAATTAATTTTGAAACAAACTTTTGTCAATGACTATTGTCTTTGTAATCAACAGGTTTTGGGAATCTCGTTCCAAAATAGGAAAGAAATATTAAAAATAAAAAATAATAACGAAAGTAGGGAGTCTGTAATCAAGCTAGCGCAAAAAATTATTGGTAAAAATTATCTTCTAGTTCGCCAAAAATTTGAAAATATTGAATAAAATATTTTTTCTTATAATGACTATTTTATTAAACAAAAGGAAGATCAGGTCTCAAGTTTTAATTTTTTATAAAAACCTGAAAGTCTTTAAAAAATTACATATCCCATGCATTTTTTAAAATAAAAAATATGTTATAAGGCTAGACTGGCTGCGATTTGTACACACCTGGCTTTGAAACTTGTTCGAAGTTCATCAGCTAACAATGGAACTTAGCTGAACAATGCTTTCACAAAACACAAAAAGAAAGTATATCGAAAATAGGAATCATGCATTTCGATTGAAAATGGGTGGGTTTTGAAAGGTTTTTTTTTCCCTTGCATTTCTATAAGTGTTTGAATTTACAAAAAGATTAATCAAAAATACGAATGATGCACTTCAATTTTGAATAGTGAAAGTGAAAGCTTTTTTTCCTAGAAATTTTGTTTCTCAAAATAATAAATTTTTTTTAGAGTATTTAATAATTCGTATTTAATAAAAAATTTTAATTTCTGAATCATGACAGTTAAACAATGAATAAATGTTTAATTATTTTTCATTTTTTATAAGAAAAAATAATTAAAAATCGATGAAATAAATTAAATTTACATAAAATAATAAGTGCGAAATATTAATTACACAAAGGAAACTACAATCATAATCGCCAGTGAATTGAAATTTATTAAACTTATACTTCTTAAACATTATTTTATTATAAAATACTAGCAAATATAAACCGGCTTTTCATCCGATTAATTTAAATATATTATATTAACCTTTAATAACTTTTAATGAGATAAAATAACAATTGAAATTTCAAAATTAAAATTGAATTAGAATTTAGAAAGATTTAGTTTAAAATTTTAATGTTTAATAAAAAAAATATGTCTTAAAAAATCCTTTCTTTTTATATTCATTTAAGCCTTATTTTATCACTCTTGAAAGTAAAGTATGTGTAAATAAGTCCTTCATCATCAATTTAAGATATCACTTCGTTTTTTTTCTCCTATCTCAAATTTGTAAAAATTCAATTTGTTTATTAATTTCTTTACAACGTATATTTCATTTCCCGACATCTGAATTTAAAAACATATATATGAAAAAAAGATAGATGATTTCTTTTATCAAGTCGTCAAGTATTCACACTTCTTCAATTAATTGCATAAAATTATGAGTTATTAAAATGGCAGTTATGAAATTAATATTAGCCTCTGTCATATAATAAAAATATAGAATTAATAACTTATTACTTAGAGGATTTTAAAAATTCAATGACATTGATTAATTTTGTTATAAAATTTATATAAAATTTGAACGTTAACTTTTATTTTTTTGGCAGTAAATAATCTTTTGAAATTAATTAAAAAATTACAAAACGATATTGTTTTAAAAATAAATGATTACAAAATGTATATATTTCTTTTTACCTTTTTAATGTATTACGACAATATGATTAATTTTTATAACTATGTAATATATTGTTATAATACAGTAACAAGTTTGTTTTCTAATTTTTGACTATGTACCATATAAAAAAATAATAAATTCAAAGGGAAAAAAATCACTTCTTAATGTTGTAGTTTTTAAGTTTTAGGAAACGTAATACTCAGACAAATATCTTACTTTTTATGAAAAAAAGTAAATACTTGTCGTGAAATATTATAATTTTGAAGAAATGTTTCTTTTCATATTTTTCAATATTGGGTTTTTTTACAATTTCAAAATAAGTTGCATAAAATTATGAGTTATCAAAATGACAGTTACGAAATTAATTGTCATATTAAAAATAAAAATTAATAATTTAATATTCAGAGAATTTAAACAAATTAATGACATTGATTTAAAAGATTCATATAAAATTTCAACATTAACTTCTATTTTTTGACAGCAAATAATCTTTTGTAATTATTTAAAAAGCGAAAGTTAAAATTCCGTACAAAATATATAGAAAACTTATTTATAATATTCCTGGTAACTAATGACGATTGTTCATTTTAAAGAAGTACTGTTAAATATTATATTATAGATATATTATAGAAATATTATTAAATAAATTCAAAGTTCTAACCATCCAAATACTAAATATTTGGTTATAAAAATCATAAATCGTTTTTTTTAATATATTAGTTAAAAAAAATTGAAAAGTTAAAAGATTATGTTTATTAAAATGTGCATAGCAATCAATACATATATATATAGATATATAATTTAAAGAAAAAAGAAAGAAAAAAAAATTTAAGAACAACTTTTTTCTTTAAAAATAAAGCATTAAAAACGAACAGTACAGGTAAATGTTTTAAAAATAAGCAACTCAAAAAATAAGAAGGAATATTGTCAATCCTATATCTCTAAAGATTATATGGCAAAAAATAAATTGTAATGCATCAAACCTACTCTAAATTAAATACTATTTGAATTATATACAAATTACATTCGCCAAAACTTAATAAATTCCATTTGAGACATGTCATATTCCTTTTTCCCTCCTGGCCCAAGTGATTTGCAAAATCAACACCGTTCATCACCTGCCGGGGCAGGTCCATTTCAAAATGGGGTGGTGGCCATGGGCCAAAGCTATTTACTGTTTCCCTACCATGCATCGGCAGTCGAATTCGTTTTCCGAATGCGTGAGGGCAATTTACAGCGCCTGGAAAGTCTTAAACTCACCTGTAAATGTGAAAATATCCGGCTTAAACAGTTTGTCTCTCATGGTACTCTTTTTCTCCTCCTCATCCTCTGGAGGATCATGACGTAACTATCAATGACGTCATCGGTCGCGCGACACAACGAACCCGTTCAGCTCCGCTCGGGCGCCATTTTTGTCCTATCACCCAGTATAAAATAAGCGTATCGCAAACATATTAGTTATAAATATTTTATGCAAAATTTTAATTATAATTTTTGCGTTTTTGACAGGATATTTTTTTATTTTTATTTTATGCATTTTTGTGATCTAATTCACTTTTTAAAATGTTTGATTATTCCCTAAAATGTGCCTTAAAAAGAAAATATTGTAAATATTTTATGAAAATAAATTTATTCTATATTTACTTTATATTTATATATGTGTATTCTATATATCTATTATATATATATTTATTCTATATTTACTTTATAACTACTAGTGCTCGGTGCCATAGGTTTCGGGTTCGAGTTCCGGTGATGCCATGAATGTTTTCAATGGTCCGGAATCCACTTTAAACCGTAGGTCCCGGTCTCATATGATTGTAAGAGCGTCACGGAGCAAAAGTCAGACTTCTATCTACGGGTGCTCCATCACAACAGAAGCTGCCCCTTTCCCTCCATTCATGAGTACATCACTCATGGGATGTCCGTCCCGCACTGTAAGACATTGAGGATTAGTCACAACAAGAACATAATTGCAATTAATTTTTTAATTCTGATATAGTATATATACTATTTTTTAGTACAATTATGCCCGACTCGTGGCTTAGTGGCAACATGCGCTGCTGATGAACCTTAGGGCTGAGATACAATCCGCTAGTGGCATTGTTGTAGATACTGCTTCAAAAGTCTCGATGGCGTTTGTGATGTTTAGCATCTTGCCTCGTAAGTCGGACTACTTAGTGGGAGTTTCCGGGTTTTCTTCCATAAGATATGTAAATGCGTGGTGGCTCCTCCTTAAAGCCTCCGGAAGGTACTGCCCTCTTCCTTCAGTGGCACGGAGCCAAGTCAGACTTCTACCTACGGGTGCTCCGTCATGATAGAATCTGCCTTTTTCCCCTACATCCATGAGTAGACTATTCATTTGATGTCTGTCCCATTGATTACATTTTTTAATATAATTTTAACATAATAAATTTAAATATAATATATTTAACGGTAGTCACTTTCTGAATTTTATGGGAAAAGAATTGAAAATGTTTCTTTGTAAAAATGTACTTTATGCAAAGAAAAATCGATTAGTTTTCATAATAAAACATTGTTTTTTTAGGTAGAAAAAATGAAAGACAAAGTTGTCCACATTTCACTTATATTTCTTGATCACATTTTTCTCAATATTTAGAGTCATTTTTCTGTGAATTTATTTAAAATGGATAAAAGTAGATTTGTTGCTGCAATATTTGTATTTATTTCTAATACTGCACCTCTGTGAATTGTAAATGCCTTCGTTGTTTGATTGATTGATTAAAGCATATTTGGTGAACTAATTATTTACGTATACAACGACTTAGGTATTTATATAAATTTAAAAAGACTAACAGAAAATATTATTTACGTGACAGCAAATTCTTCATCTTTCCTTTTTACTGGTCCGCCATGGCTTAAACTAATCTAAATAACCATGAAGGGAAATAAATAAGCAAAGTGTACAAGTGAAGTAGCAAGAAACATGAGAGAATTGAGGGGGGGGGGAATCGGTGTAGGTGAACGGAGTACCTTGGTCGCGAAGCGACCAAACCTCCTAGTTGCAACATAAAAATATTGTCAGTCGGCTCAAGGCCCATAGTAAATGTAAAACACATTGCATAATTTTAAAGTAAAAATAAAAACTTAGAACTTGGAAACTTGGGTTGTTTGAGTTGCTAGGCCATTAATGAAGACCTGCAATTTATCTACCTTGTTATCCGCGTTTCTAATTTGTTGGAGAAGTTCTCCAGAGTTTTTTAATTCCGAGAAAATGGATACAAATTCTTTCATAAGTAGCAAAGCATTTTGGATAAAGGGGGCTTGATCCGCGATGCTCCGTAAGTGAGTCAATTGATTTTGGGAGAAGTCATTGTTGATGGTGGCAGTAGTGGCTGGTTGTTGAGATGGGGGTTGATTTTTCGTTGCCGAAGCATAGGAAAAGTTTGGTGTCACCTGTCTGGCTGATACATGTTTTGGGTATGTGGCGTACTTGGTGGAGTTAATTTTTATTTTGGAAACTTGGCGCAACCTCTCCAGGCGGCTGTGTGTCCCGACTGTCCGCAGTTAATGCAAGTTGGAATTTCAAGCTTATCAAATAGTTTACAGTCCTTATGTGAATGTTCCTCACCACACTTCAAACACCGGGCTGAGAGAATTGAGGTAGAGTACATATGCGTCAGCCCAAATAAAGTAAACAATAAATGTCCAAAATAAGTTTAAGCTGGGCAAAAAATTAAAATTAAAGAGCAAAAATAATGATTTTTATAATATTTTTTTAAAAATTAATTGTAGAATATTTAAAAAAGAAAATATTTAAAAAATGGGAGAGCCCAAAAGAGGAGGATGGTGCATGGAAAAAAAATAATAAAAATATTAACAAGCACTAAGAAATCCATAGATTATATACACAACTTAATAACATAAAATTTCATCATTTGAGATAAAAGGAAAATTAATATAATCTTTTACTAACTGAATTCAGACTTGTTGGTATTTTAATATTGTATTTTTAAGACGGCAAAAATATATCTAATAATTTTTTAATTTTAGGAAATAAAAATAGATTCATAAATCTCTTGCTTTAAAGACATTATATTATTATAAATAATTATGCAACTAATTTTACTTTTATCAAAAACAGACTGTATTTTTTGAAGACGCAATTTTGATTATTTAGCTCGCATAAATTATTAACAAATAAAAACAACAACAGACAAATAATAACAACAACACATAAATATTATTTTATGTCTGTTTTTTTATGTACTAAATACATGATTGCTTTTTTTTTTTTTTTAGTATTTATTTTAATAAACATATGACTGGTTTTAAAATTATATATCATGATTAAATATGATTGCAAATGCGAATAAAATCCTTAATTAAATAAATTCATACATCTTACAATTTGATGCTTCTTTCCTTGTTTACAAATTTTTACTCATTTATTACAGTAAAGTTGATATTGCTACAACCATTGTGGTAGTAAAGGGCCTCAAGTTAAAATTTCCTATTTTAAAAAATAACATTTTACATTTGATGACGCTAACCACTGACGTCAGAACGAAGTCATTATGTATTTATAGCATGTTTAATTATGTATTGAAGTGCATAAAGCCCATTCATATATTATTTATAGTTTTCAAAGCGACATTATGTGTGATTTTCGTGATATTCATAAATGAAACGTTGCAATCGGTTTTAAAAGATAAAACATAAAAATTATGAATATTAACTTCTTTTCTTTTTATATTATTTTATTTGTATTAAATAAACATTATTTACTGTCTTTGAAAAGGAAACATGGCAACTCAGCTTGATATTACACGTTACGTTTTTTTCCGTTTACTTTGTTTACGTTTTTTACTACGTTTTTTTACGTTTATTTTGCACTTCAATTTTGTTTTTTATTTTCACAAAATGTTTATTAAATAAAAGTTTTTAAAAGATTATTATCAAAATTTGTTTGTTTCTGTGATCATTCGGAATAATTGACAAGACTTTTCTGTCAACCAATTTCAATCAATCAATTATCCGAATCACTTTTTTACTTAAAAAAATTGTACTAAAATTGAATTGCTGGGACATTGTTTAAACTTATGTATCTTTTATAACCTTTTCTACAATCCAATAACATAAAAAAAAAAGTTTCATGCGTTTTAAGAAAATATTCGAAATCAAATCTAATCACAAGTTTTAAATCGAAATCATGTAAATCTAAATAGGACGTAAATTAAAATCATGTAAATTTAAATAAATTTTTCTTAGAGATTGAATTGCTTGCTGTTAGAAGTGTTCTGATATTAAAAAGATGAAAATTCAAACTTTGAAAAACTGATTCCTCAAGAAGTTGATCGTTGTAGATAAGTGCTATCTTTCCGATGATTCACTATATGTGATTGTATATTAGTTTGGCTTCAATATATTAAAACGTAAACTCGTGCCACCATGTTAATGTCAGCAGGACATTGTGAAAAAGTTATAAGTTCAAATTCTTAAACTCTTCAAGCTGCGCTCACTGCTTTCAAAAATGAGAAGACTCGATCGGAAATGCGGGAGAATGTGTAAGCTCTCCTATCGGCAATCAGATTGATAGTAGCGAATTTTATTCGCTGTCTTACATGTAACTAGCAATTGGAAGGC
The DNA here is from genome assembly GCA_021605075.1 of Caerostris darwini. Taxonomy (NCBI): domain Eukaryota; kingdom Metazoa; phylum Arthropoda; class Arachnida; order Araneae; family Araneidae; genus Caerostris; species Caerostris darwini. Next base: position 490,641 of record BPLQ01001550.1, read on the forward strand.
AATTATCCCTGAAAGTCCTCCCGTAGACAATATTCTCCACCTTCACCCATCAGTATACGCGTTTAGAAAACACGAGGTCACTGATATGAAACATATTAAGATTAATTCGTATTATTAAACATTTTCTGTAATGTTAAATAAATGTGAATCTAAGATTGGAATAAGACAAAATAAAATTCTCTCTGGTTATAGAAAAATATCCATTTATTTCTCATGTCAATGAGTTTAATGAACAATGAACATTGTATTTCAAAACAATTAAATCAACTTTAACGAAATTTTCAATTAAATTCTAGTTGCTTCAGGAAGTTGCCCAGATAATTAATTGAACGGACCAAAAGTACTATACAATCTGAAAGAAATCGGGCATTTACACTACTGGGCATTAAAATTGCTACACCAAGAATGCGACATGCTACAGACGTGAAATTTAAAGGACAGGAAGAAGTTGCTGTGATATGCAAATGGTTAGCTTTTCAGTGCATTGAGACAAAGCAGGCGCCGGTAGCGACACCTGCAATGTGTTTAAATGTGGTAATTGTTCAGCTAGTTTCTCATACACAAATTGCATTTGAACGTCGTTGCCTGGTGAAAAGTTGTTGTGATGCCTCGTGTAAGAAACAGAAATGCGTACCAACACGTTTCTGACTTTGATAAAGGTCGAATTGTAGCTTACCGGGATTGCAGTTTATCGTATCGCAGTATTGCTGCTCGCGTCGGTAGAGATCCATTGACTGTTAGCAGAGTATGGAATCGATGTGTTCAGGACGGTAATACGGAACGCCGTGCAGGACCTCAACGACCGTGAAGACAGGCATGTTATCCTCATGGCTTTAATGGATCGTGCAGCCACGTCACGAGCTCTGAGTCAAGAATTGGGGTCGTTTGCAAGGACAAGTGTCTGCACGAACAGTTCGACGACGTTTGCAGAAGCATGGACTCTTAGCTTGGAGACGATGGCTGCGGCTACCCTTGACACTGCATGACAGACAGGAGCGTCTTCAATGGTGTGTTCAACGACGAACCTGGGCGCACGAATGGCGAGACGTCATTTTTTCAGATGAATCCAGGTAATGTTTACAGCATCAAGACGGTCGCCTCTATGTCGTGGTGAACTCCCATTGGCAGCGTGCATTTATCCTCGTCAGACCGGCCCATCACCTGGTGTGATGGTATGGGGTGCTATTGGATACACATCTCGGTCACCTCTTGTTCGCATTGATGGCACTTTAAACAGTGCACGTTACATTTCTGGTGTGTTACGACCCGTGGCTCTACCCTTTATTCGAGCCCGGCGAAACCCTACATTTCAGCAGGATAATGCACGACCGCAGGCTGTCGGTATTGTACGGACTTTTCTTGATACGGAAAATGTTCGGCTGTTGCCTTGACTTTGTCCCTCAAAGGATTTAAGAATGATAAAATTGCTCAGTTAATTAAAATTTACATCAAACAGCCATTACATTTCTGGCAATTAGTTTTATTTTGTAAAGAGGCTGTAGCCCAGACATCTTCAAGTTAAATAACATCTATAGCTTTGTGTAAATGTAGAAAATTTTATAAATAACCTATTGCGACACAGTGCTTCAGTTGTAATAATTTTCATCATAGCTCATCTAATTGTTGTTTTTCTAGTCACGTTATCTCAAATGTGAAGAACAGCATTATCATAATGATTGTAAAAAGCCTCCCCCTCAACAGAAACTATTAGCAATCCCATTTGTCTAAATTCTGATAACATTGGTAATTTTGAAAACATTGGTACTGGATATGGGTGCTCTAAATTCCCAAAGCCTTGACTAAACTCTGCAAATATTATCAATGCTAGAATAACCTTCATTCAACTTTCTGCTTCCTGACAAGTTACCCCAAATTTCAGCTTTGTTGCTGAAGTACTTTTCATAATGAAGGAATTTGCCTCCATTTTTTTCTAATTCAAATACACAAGCTTAAAAATACTAAAATCCCCATTGATAAATTATAGACCTTTATTAATTGTCCAGCGCAAAATTCTACTCCTACTGAGTAATGTTTCTGCCCATTTCTTGTCTTCTGCTAATAAGTTTCCACTTAATAATTAGTATTTTTCTTTTCTTTTATTTTTATTTTCACAATTATACTTCTTTTTAATTTAAAGTTTTTCTATTTTTTAATTAATTAATTTTTAGTTTAAAAAAATAAATAAATAATGCCATACAGCTATAATGGGCTGGGTATGTAAACAACTAACCTTCATCTCAAGATAAGAACGTGTGGTTACTTCGCAGCCAAAGAGTTTCTTTCACTCGCAAATGATAATACACCGCTGGCATCTACCCTATGTTTTGAAAGAATTACGTCAGTAAATGACTTCTGGGGTGCGATGGTATTATAATTTTTAATTTTTACCGACACTATTTTCATTTCAAAAATATGAGTTAAGTCCTTAATATTGAAATTAGCAGACGAAATTTATATTATAATTACATTTTCTATTGCCTAAATTCTCAGTATCATCTAATTTATTTAGCTGTCAATTTAGTTCAACCGAAATTATTTTAACTTATTGTAAAGACCATTTATGCTACAATACTTCATAAGTTTCATCAAAAATGTGCATTAATTATTCATGATTTATTTCATGAATTTATTTTCCTCAATTTTGAAACAATTTAAATCGGAGGTATCCTACAAATTACTTCCATATGAAGATTTTTACTGACCGCATTTGAAAAGAAAAATCCTGTATCGGGCAGTACTAATTTTATCACCAAAATATGGCATCTAAAATTTTCGTCGTAACAAATGGATTAAAACATTGCAGAGCAATAATCTTCTTCTTTCTTTTTTTTTTTGGAGAGAAGTTTTTTAATTCATTGAGCAGGTCAAAAAAGTTTTAAACATTGAAATAAAAAAAAATTCTGAGAAATTAATAGTATGTATAATACACTCATGTCCATAAATTAAGGATAATGAAGTTCAGGCAAAGAAAGAGACAGAAGCAAAACAAATTTGAAACAATTAAACAAAAAGGTAACATAATTAATAAAAATTGCGATTTTTACTCCCTGGAGCAAATTTAAAAAAAGAACCTATTTACAAAAACAGTATAACATGGTTATGAAATATGGAGTTTCTCGGACGATGCAATTTACAACGCCTAGGCATGCTGAATCAAATTATCAATCTGATCTTGGGGAATATTACACCACTCATCAAGCAATGACCTCCGAAGTTCCGGTTGACAGGTGGGAGGGGGTTGACGGGCTGCAATTCGTCGGCCAAGCATATCCCACACATGCTCTATTGGATTCAAGTCCGGTGAGTATGCTGGCCAATCCATACGGAGGATATCCTCCAATTCGTCTACAATGTTTGCACGGTGAGGACGGGCGTTGTCATTTATAAACAGAAATTCAGCACCCATGGCGTCCCGAAACAAACGTACATGTTGTTCCAGAATGACATCCCGATAGATGTGGCCTGTCATCGTTACACTCTGAACATGCAGGTCAGTTCTGGAACCAAGAATAATTCCTCCCCAGACGAGCCATCCTGCACCACCGTAACGGTGTCGTTCAATGGTGTTCTCTTGGTGGTAACGGGTACCTGGCACTCTCCATATGAAAGTCCGGCGAGAATCAGACCGCAAACTAAACCTGGACTCGTCGGAAAACATCACACCAGACCACTGTTGTGGTGTCCACAATGCATGCTCTCTACTCCAGGTTAATCGCAGGCGACAGTGAGTTGCGGTAAGTGGAACACATCTGACAGGCCTACGAGCATATAGACCAATGTTCCCTAAGCGTCTGTACACTGTCTGCCTTGAAACTGTCGTACCGGTAGCTGAAGAGAGCTGACGAGACAGGTCTGATGCTGTGCTCCGTCTGTTTCTTTTGGCAGTAACTGCTAAATACCGGTCCTCATTCGGCGTTGTAACTCGGGGGCGACCTATGCGGTAACATCTACTCACATTACCATCATCTTGGAATCGTTGCCAAAGCCTGGAGATGACACTCTGGGCGATTCCAAGTTCCTCGGATACTTCCAGCTGGGTACGTCCACATTCCAGTCGTCCGATAATTCTGCCACGTAAAAAATCATCATCCATATTTCCTTTGTGCCATAACTACGCGGTTAATTGCACTGAAAGGCTTTAAAGCGCTTGTGAACAATTTTTACTTCTTTGCCACCATTCCTTATATTTCTCTTACACTCGTCATTGTGACGTACTGTCCGCGCCATCTGGTGGTTTCCTGTAACTTGCATATTCTTCTTCAAGATGTGTGTGATAATTCTACAGGTGAAATTTTTATTTTAGAGTTCAATTTTTGTGCGATTCTGAATTATCCTTAATTTATGGACATGAGTGTAGTTTAACATTTAAATAAAAAAAAATAATAATAATTAATTTCATTATTTTTGAAATATATTCCTCTAATTAAATTTAAAAAAATAAATTTATTGAATGTATAATATATTACAATGTGCTGCATGCAAAAATTCTGGGTCACATACGGACCTCAGGTTGAATATTAGATGGACCTGTTTTAAATGGTTTTAAAATCAAAGAATTCTGAAATATACTTAGAAAATCAAAACTTTATTCTTAATCTTAAACTTCAATTTCGTTTGAAATTTAACTTTAAGCTTAATAAAAATCTTTCTTCATAGATACATGCTTTATGCAAATGGAATGTAAGCTAAACCAAGGAATTTTAGAGTTAAATATCATCTCCACCAATGAATCGCTACCAATCAAAGTGAAATTTAATTTATTTGATATCAAATGAAGTAAATTAAATTAGTATTTGCGGTAGCTATTCGCGGAAATTTCGAAAATGTAGGCATCCGCGGAAAGCTACGATTACAACAGATTTTTATATTATAAATTTCCCCAACTCATAGTCAAATGTTAACATTTTTTGATTAAAATAATAATATTTTATTGTTTGATTCAAACTCAATAAACATAAGCCAAAAAAATTTTTTTTTTCTCGTAGCTTACACATTTTTGTGAGTGTTGCATACCCAATACCAAGACAATATCATGAATAAAAACAACCCATGAAAAACTTCTACTTTTTTTTAACTGTAAGATTTTTATTTGCATATTAATACCCATTTTGTATATTAAGTTATTTAATTATCATATCGTTAAACATCGATAATTCTATATTTTTATGATGCATGGAGAAATTAATTTGCTTAAAATAAACTCTATTTGTCACGTTTGTTATTGTATAACGTTGTTATTGTTATTGTTATTTGTCCCGATTGTTATTGTTATTGTTATTTGTCACGTTTGCTATTGTTATTGCATAAATCAGAAATGCTTCGGGCAAATGCAGGGACCTGTTGCTCGAGTGGCTAGCGCTCTGGCGCTCGGTATCACAGGTATCGGGTTCAAATCCCGGCGTTGCCATGGGTGTTTGTAGTGGTTCGGAATCCACTTTAAACCGTAGGTCCCAGTCCTAATAGGATCGTAGAGCGTTGCGGGATTATTGTTACTCCGCGTCCGTGGCTTATCTTCAAGTTACACGCGCCCTCTGGGAAGTGCAAAGTGAGTAACATCGGAACAGCCCTTATGGCATGAATGATTACGGCAGCTATTTGCCAGCTGCATTAGAAGGGAAAGAAAAACCACATCAGAAATGCTTTATCAGCATAATATAATGTTCAAATAGACATTTTAAATTTATATGTTACATTCTTCAATGGAATGCATAGTATAAAATTGTATTTTATGCATTTGCTAAAAATGAATATTTCTTTTTATTAGCACAAAGAAAGAGTTGAAAAAACCCTTTTTTTTCTTACATTATTTAAGTATTTATTTTTGTATATATAAAGGCGATCACCTAAAAGTACAATGGGCATTTAATTTATTTCTTAATTATTAACATAGGACATATTTTTGTAATGGAATAGTACTCTGTAATCTACAAATAAAAAAAAAAATGTTTATGAAAAAATTCGATATATAACAAAACCTTTCCTAGGTCAATGCCAAATTGTATGACATTTCAGTTTTCTGTTTATTCTTCTTCAGCGGCGCTATAGCCTCAAGGTGGGAGCAATGCCGTCTGCCTATTAACAGATTCCAAAACATTGGATGTTTTCTTTTTACGGGGTAGGGATATCAGCCCTACGACTAACAGTCATATTAGACCTGGACCTACGGTTTTTAAGTCTATTCTGAACCACTACAGGCAACCATGGCACCGTCTGGGTTCGAACTCGAAACCTGGTGTACCGAGCGCCACAGCGCTAGTCACTCGGCCATCATACCCTTTTCTGTTTATTACAGACATTCTTTTATTTTATTTGAAAACTTTCTTTTGCTGATGAATAGTCTGCCGGCCGACGGAAAGACAATGCTTTGTAAGAGAACTTTTCAGAACAAACTGTTGTCGGATTTACGTGCTCGTAAGAGAAAATGTTCAGAAAAACTCTCCCCAGATAACCTGGTGTTTAAAGGCGTTAGTACAACTTCCATGAAGTGTCTTCATTCCTTAAAACTGTGACTTTAACTGCCACCATTGGATTCGAGCTTGAGACATTCTGCACATTCTGATATCACTGGACCATAAATTTGACAGAGATAGTAATTGCTTATTGTTACTAAAAATATTTCTCTCAGAAACTGTAGTTAAAAAAGGATAGAGATTAAAATTAACTATAAAAAATCAACAATTAGTTAAAATCAACAATTATTAAAAGAAAAAACAGAAAAATTTTTTAAAGTTTTTTTTTCTTCAAACAGAAAATTCACCTTCTTAAGAGTAGAGATCTATGCTTTACTGTTAATATGGAACCCTCTTAGGATCTTTAGAAACATGGACCATTTACGATATTCAGAAGGTGAAAAACAATAACAATTCTGCAAAAATATATTAAACATTTTATAATTTCCCCGTAAATATGAAAGTAGCAATAACGAAAGATAAGAACCTTTTACAATTTCCTTAATTATGTTTAATACATTTTACAAGCCTCTTTCATTAAATTTTCCATTCTTAAATTTCTAGCGATACAATTTCATTTTTCTCCTCAATAACTTGTTTTATTTTCTTTGTTTAAGTAAGAAAAAACATCATGCATTAAAGGCAAAATTATTTTATTTGAATAAAATTTTACTTTGTTTCATTGTATAATGGGAAGGGGAGAATTATTACAGAACTTCGAAAAACTCTTTGTTAAATGTTCACGATTATTTTTAATTCACTTTTGTTAAAAGTACATTTTAAATCATTTGAGAAATTTTTGGTGAGATGAATATTTTATTCAAGGAATAAACTTAGTTTATTTACGCACATTATGTATGAATCGAGCAATATTTCTTTCCATTTTATTCTTATATTAGTTTCTGTTTTATTCTAAAAGTTTCCATAGCTTATGTTATAGGTTCATTAAAAATAGACTATAATTTCAAATAGAAGTACAGTTAATTTTAAAGTAAACAAAATAATTTAAATAATGTTTTAATATCCTAAATCGTTATTCTAAATAATCACCATAATCCATCGTTGTCATCTGTAACTATTTTTGAAACCTGGCAAAAAGCTTTAGTTAAACCCTGCACATAGTATTTCGCACATAGTTCAGCAATGATGATTTTAACATTACACCATCAACAAAAAGTTGGAAAACAAGCTTCTTTAGTGAAAGAAAATATGCAAGTCAGCATTTTAATGCTTAATTAATGATTAAATACTTAACAGTTTCGATCGAATCATCTATAATACTATGCCCAAAGAGAAAGAACCAGTTACTTCTATATTTATTCTTCCAAATTTATTTCATCGCCTTCAAAGTAGTCTCCTCCGGGCACAATGCACTTATGCCAACATTTTTTCCAATCCTCAATGCATGCTCAAAAGTCATCGGCAGGGATGGCCTTCAAAGCGCTCGGCGATTCACGTTGAATCTCTTCAATCGATTCAAAACGGTGCCCCGGAGTGGTCTTTTGAGTCTAGAGAATCCCCAGGAGTCGCACGGTGTGAATACGGTGATGGTGGAACAACATGGGTTTCATTTTTGGCGAAACAGTCACGCAGAATCAATGCAGTGGGAGCTGGCGCATTTAGTATTTTCGGTACCAATCGAGATTTGACGCATTTGAGGCCCAGAATGGAATTGGCCGATCCTTTTGAAATTCCAACATTATCAACAAGGTCTCTAATTGTAAATCGATGGTTTGCAAGCACCAAATCTTTCATTTTTTGGACTTGAGCTTCGTCGGTTGAGGTTGATGATCGACCAGAGGGCTCTTCATCTTCAACGCGTTCTCTGCCTTCTTTGAACTGTTTATAACACTTGTAAACAATGTGCTCATCGAATGCCTTCTGCAACACTCTATACGTTTCCGCAAACAACATTTAATGCAGGTTCTTTGCTCATTCAGACATTTCAAAATTGCCGGAATCATTTTTAGCGTCTCACAAAGCCAAGCGTAACTCAAACACTAATGAATATTTTGACGTCAAATTTCGCACAGATGTCATGAACAGTGCCGAAAACCTAAAAAAGAAAAAATAATTGAAATTCCATAAGCCCTGAGAATTTTAAATTGAAAATTGGTCTTACTTTTTGGACACAGTAGTATAGTTCGAGCAGCTGTACCATTGCCTGACTTTTTCCCCTTCATTATTCCGTGATCATAAATTGCATACAATTAAACATGAATTTCTGCAGAATTACACCCTTTTGTGTTATTTGGAGGGACTTATTATCGGAAAATTAGTAAAGTGCTGTGACGTAGAGTAAGCAAGAATCACTTTATGAATTTATTGTACATATACAAAAAGAAAAGGTAAAAAGTAACACTTGCAAAAAAAAAAAAAAAAAAAAAAAAAAAAAAAAAACCCCGATACTTTTGGTTTTAACTTAATTCTGATTAATCTAAATCGCGTTGTTTGCAGCCATCCCGATCATATACAAATTTCACGATTTCATGAGCTTTATACAGAAACATATGACGTCTGACTTTGATGTAAACAGAAAGATGAAAAATTTGCGTGAATACAAAACAGAAGAACTAACTTCCAACACCTATAAATAATAGAGTGCAGGAGGGCCGTTGGTGCTGAACTGACGTTTGTTAGTGTATAGAATGCAGAAATTATAATTGTCTGTTGTGCTCAAATCTGATGTGACCAGTTTTACCATTCAGAATTTATGAAGATTCGGTCCTTTTTTCGGTTTAAATCTATATGTTTATATTTTTGTTTAATTTCTTCTTGCTTTTATTTATTTCTTTTATAATCGAAGTTCCGTCATCCTATGTAGTTATGTGTCGTTCGGTATTTTTAAATGATATTATAGAAGTTTTAAGAAATTGGATTCATCGATGGTTTTCTGGTTCAAAAGATTTAGTCATAATTGTGATGAAGAAGTTATGGGTATGATTCTCTTATTTGTTCAACTAGGACTATTTTCAATGACATATTCTTATTTGCAACATGTTTCGAAGTATTCGAACTGCCAGCGTCAATTTATTATTTTTTTTCCATGTGTAGTACTGATGCTAGGATGATCTTTAAAAAACCTTCAGAAGAGCATTTCTTTTAAATAAAAGTTGCTAATTCTTTGAAATGATACTTTTAGGGAGGAATACGTAAATTAAATGATTTGTTTGTTTATTAAATGACTTAACTTGCTCTGAATTAAAAAAAAATACTTGTCTGTTTTTTTTTTTTAAGTTGGAATTAATTATATGCATGATACAATCGATTAAGCATAAAAAAATCAATCACATTATCAAATCTAATTCAGTAGTTTAAAAATATTCCAAATACTACATTTAGAAAACAATGAAGAATATGCGATTTCTTGTAAATAAACTTGAATTTCTTTCCAGTCAAGATATATCTAACTTGGAATAAACTTAAAAAATAACAATAACTGAGAAATTTCCTTTTGTGTTTTAAAACGGTGAAAGAGGGTCATCCGCATTTATCGATTATATCGATTATGGCTACTTTTTAGGATGAGGATAACCTTGCTATAAATATAAGAACAACAGTTTTCTTTTGTCTAGAGCAGAATATGTAAATGAAATTAAAAGATATTTTTTTATGTAATACAAATCAGAACTAGTTAATAATATAGTTCTGGGAGCTCTATTACGAGTTCCTAAGTTTTAATTTTACTATTGTATAAATTAATTTAAATTTTATTTTATATTAGCCATAATTCGGTAACTCGCCTTTATAGAACTAGCATGCAAAAATTGTTCTTAATGCAAATAATTTTAAAAAATACACAAAATAAATTCTGTAAATAAATGATGTATTGGCTGCAATTTTATACTAGAGAATTTTTATTATTTAAGAGCTTACCAATAGCGCGAGGCTATATTTTTCTGCCTAATTTATTTTACAACTTGATTCACTTCATACAATTTAATCTTAAAATCTAATTAATGGCAATGTCTTTGCGACAAATTTCATAAGAATAAATGCATTCATAATTTATGTATTTCCTGCAGGTTTTTGATATCTTTTTGTGGAATTTAGTGTACAGATAAAGCTGTCTTTTCACAACTTTTATCTTTATTTGTAATGCAGGTCACGAGATTATCAGGACAAAATCGTGTTCACACATAAATGCTGGGACACAGAAACAGAAGAATTTCAATGATTTGCTGGAAGTTACATGTTATTTTAACTTGAAAAATTCACATAATAGATACTTTTTTTTTATAAAATAGCTGATTATAGCCATTTTTCTCATTTAAAAAAAAAAAAAAAAAACCCCTTAAATGTTCTATTTCCCTTTGAATTCATATATATTGAAAACATTTGTTAATTCCTTACCAGGTTTCGAGATCATTCTCCAAATTTCCAAATAGTAAAAACATTGCCAAATTTATGTAACAACTCTTTTATCATTTTTCCAAAAACGTATCCGAATAATATTCTTGATTCAGTAAAGTGAAGACAAAAAAGCAGTTGGTTTGTGAGAAAAATCTGTTTAAAATTACCTCACGATTAAATATCGCATTATTTCAACTAAATTGACCAGTTTCATTTAAAGTGTGAGAATCTAAATGCAAATAATAACTTAAAAATGAAGATATTGTTACAGTAGATAGCATAACATGTAATATTATAACTATTGCATGTTTGAGATGATGTTGATTGCCAAAAATATCATTCAATTGTAAAAGAAACCTATGACATTGGAAGTCAAAGATCCCTTCATATAAATAAAATAAATAATAGTTAAAATAGATAAATTTTGTCAGTTTTTATTTTTTATGGTTTTAATAAAAAGCATGTTTAATTCATACATTATATATCCCGCTAGCGCTTAACTATTCTGCTTATACATAGAGAAGAATCATAAAGTAATAAAATTCAACCATTATTTGAATGAAATGCACCAAAAATTTTTGGAAAATTAATAGAAAAAAAAAAAAAACTGTTGGCAAAAAAAAAAAAAAAAAAAAAATTCTATTGCCAAAAATTTATTCTATTTGTGTCAGTCTTATAGGACAAAAATGGCGATCCTATATGCTATCTCAGCGATGCAATCAGATACTGAGCTGTCTTGTGACGTAAGACGTCCATGACGTCACAAACTCCATTTTATGTTCTTTGCTTGCTTGACTCCGCTTAGAAAGTAATTGAGCATAGCTAAAAAAAAAAAAAGTCTAGTAAAAGGCGGGGGAAAAAAAGAAGAGTAGGTGAACTATTATTCTTTAATAGAAAATTTATCGGAATATATTTCTTCTACTTTCTTTGTTACCAATTGAGTTGATATTTTATCAACATTGGCTACATAAAATATAGCAATTTTAACACCTAATTTTTCTTATTTGAATAGTCCTGAGTATTATTAATAAACAAAAAGTATTATTATATGCAAATATTAATGAATATAATGAATATTTTTATGAATATTATTAATAAACAAAAAAATAATAACTTTTTGATAGGAAAGCTTTATTTCTGCTTCGAATTAGTTAAAAAGATTAATTTCCATAACATTCGAACTTTTTTATGTTGTTTAATCTTAAAAAGAAACATCCCAAATTTTTTCGTAAAATATAAATATTATCTAAAAGTCAATCTTTGTAGGGATTCATGGAACTCATTAATAAAACATTTAAGCTTATTAAATTTTATTATTATTTTTTTCATAATGGAGGATTCGCAAGTTCTTATAAAACTCAACTTTTAACTAGTACCAGGTCCAGTAAATCTAATATAAAAATGTATTTAAAATTATAAAAACTGTTATTTATATTTTTAATATAAAAATTATAATTTTCATTAGTAAACAAAGAAAGAGTTAAAATCTTGAATAGTATACTCGATTTTAAACATTATCTGGTGCAAAAGTTTTCATTCTGCATTATTTTCGTTTTCGATATTTTGACAAGTCAGAATTTTCAATACTTCGAAATGTTTCATAAGAAAATTTTTTGTTGGGTGTTAAACTTTGTAAAATTTTTACTCTGTATAATGGCAACTTATGGAAATCCAACAGACATATCTCTCTCACCAATTTCCATCATAGTTTTATGTGGATCACAATTTACAAGCTTTGAGACTTGTAAATATCAATGGAAGAAACTAATTTTTTTTTTTTTTTGAATAATTAGCCTTTCCATTTTTTCAAAACTTCGTAACTGGTGGAAATGGAACGCAAACACTAATTCCATAAGTTACATATGTGTAATTTTTTAATTCAATCTTATCACTCTTGACAGCTGATCAAGTGATTTATGATTTTCTAAATAGGCAATCCAATTGATAAAACTAAACAACTTTCTCAAATCCACCAGTTGCTAATTTTGCTCTAGAACAGTTATGAACAGCCTGAATATAAGGAACCTGTTGCCACAGTGAGTAAAGGAAACCCTTTTTTACGAATTTCCTAGTTTACGCACAATCTAATCTAGTTGAGTTGTCAATTAATCATTATTCGTTATGACTCAGCAGTTAGAGGAATATCTGACAATTAAAGAGAAATGACTGATAAATTTTTTCTTCTTGCTTTCAAATAAGCCAGTTTGTTTGAAATGAAACTAAAAATGCTATAAAATGAAGCCATTAATATGTGAGTTATTAATAATAAATAATTCAAATACATAAGATATGAGAGACGATTTATGATGGTAATCAATTAAAACTTGAAATGCCATTGATTTGAATTTGAAGAACTGGATACCGAAAAAAAATTACGTATAATTTAATTGCTTATTCGCTATAATACTTCTTCAAGCAGCAAGCAAAACAATTGCTTATATTCTACATTCACATTTATGCATAATTATTATATTCGTGTTTTAGTTTTAAATAAAATTTTATAGGATTTTTTTTTTCCAATTAAAAATGAAATTAAAAAAGAAGATTTTTTTTTATCCTTTTATTATTAATAATTTTTATTGAAATGCCGCATTAAAAATTAAAGATAATCGTTAGATCTTAAGGTTATGAGGAAGCAGTGATATAGAAACCCAACCATTGGATGGATTGTTAGAGCATCATCTAAAATTAAATCATGTTTGCTACAAGTTCAAATTTATATGCCATCTTTGTTATCTAGAGGGAATAATAATTATTATTAGATCGAACAGTTATCTAGAGCGTGCTATGTAATTTGGCGCTTTTGGTTTCTTCGTGTATAGGCTTTTCAGTATTGTTCAAAGTAACTATCAAAAATACAGTTTTATTAAAACTAATTCGCACACAATAATTGCAAAAAAATGTTAGCAAAAGATAAACAGACCAATTAGTAATAACAAACAGTAATAAGCACATCAAAATCACCGCCTGAGGGCAAATACTCAACTGATTGACTATTTACTGTAGAAGGCTTCCAGATGGAAGGCTCATACATAGGCTCATAGGACTTATCCTGGATTTCTGCCACTTCTCCTTTTTCTTTTTCCCCGTCTTCTTTGCGTATAAATTTAAAATATATGACGACGAATGTTCCTTAACCTCCTGTAATTGAAATAGTTATTAATAATTGATATCAAATAGATCTAGTAATTCCTACAAGTAATATTTCTGAATCGTTTTACTTTAAAATAGAAACATTGAAAGGGAGTTTTTGAAATTCATTATTATCAATATCATATAGGCTGTTAATTTAGAGGAAATAATATTAATAAATACTATGACGCAGAAGGTTTTGATAGCATGTCTTAGTTATGCGTTTCTAAGGAATCATTGTGTCTTATAAATGGTTCTAGTTATCTTATTCTGGAATACTACAAGGCATTTCATACACCCCTTGGCCCCCATGGGACATGAGTGTGAACCGGTCTGTGTGGGAGATTATACACCCCTACCTTTTTCTTATCTTCGACTTTTCAGTGATTCCCTCGGTTATCCATTTGTCAAAGACGTCTTGATATACTCCTTGAGAGATTATGTTGGTTTTTTATATAATTAATGTTTTAAAGTAACAAACAAGATATGTTTCAGCTATTTGCCTATTGTCAGGAAGCCATGACAATTCTAGCACTGAAGGTAAAGCGACTTGGGACCTGCCTTCTTCATCGCCCACTAAAGTACTTCAAAATATATTCAAATCTATCTTGAAGAATTTCAGACTCATTTTTAAACTCAGCAGAATTGGTGATTCCAATGGCTTCTTACTTGACTAATGGCATTATTCTTTTACAGGTAAGTTTGTCATTACCAGGCAACTGTTTACCGAGTCTGAATTGTTTGTTTATTTTCTTAAAAATGTCCAACCAAGCAAAGTTTCTATTGCCGTTATTCCACAAGTTAAGTTGAGGATCTTTCCAGTTATCAGTTTACCTGCTATATCAGTACTAATATGCGCGTGAATCGTGAATGAGAAAGATGAAAATATTCTCGATTCATAAGGTGAATTTCATTATCCTTCAATTCCTTTAACCAGAATAATGTTGCAATCTGGCAAATTTCTGAGCAAATCTTGTCAGAATCAAGTACAATGAAGGTGCAATCATAATTCTGTCTAAAATCCCTCAAAAAATTCTGTATCCCAAATACTTCTGGTGATTTTCAACTCCACCAAACAAAATATGGATCAGAGGTTTCATTTTACTACAATATATTTCATTTTCGTAACATCTTCTTTCGTAATGCACGATTTTTGATTTCCAGTGTCTAGGAAGCCCTCACTACAAAATCTTTATTTTCACCTCGAAGAAGCACAATCAGATTTTGTAGAAAAACAGTAGCAGAGCATTTAGGGTTAGTCAATGTATTGAACTATTAAACTCTGTTGTCACTAGTTGCTTCTTTAGAATTAAAAGATCAAATAGTCTTTTCATAATAACATGATATCTTTTGCTACATTTATGACTCTGATTCAAAATTTCTTTGGTATGGGACTAGTATTGAGACATCTGTAACAACATCCTCGTTCCTTCGATTACGTCATTAGCTAACTTAAATCTAAATTTTAGATAAAATGAAAATCCTTTGAATCGTGATAATCTTTATCACAGAAGATGCACTTTAAAATAAAAATAAAGTTTCGTTTTTTTTAAAACAATTCTGCAACAGTTGGTAATTCTCTTTTTTACTCAGACCTTCTTCATATTTTTTTCAATAAGAAAACTTTCATAGCAAGGTCTATCCTGTCTTCATTTTCAAAACAGGTTCTTCAAGAATCACATTAGATGCTGCTGTCCAGATCCTTTTTTTATCGATTTATCAGGCCTATATTGTTTATCTGCCAGGCTCTTAAAATTTCCTCACTCAAACACGATTCTGCGAATTGTAATTACATGGCAGTGAATTTTTTGATTAATATCAATTGTTTCTAATTATTTTAATTAAGTTTCAGTGCTGTCATAAACAATTGACAGCTTCACTTGCTTCTGTTTCAAGTTAAATGTCAGTAGATTTTAACCATTCTCTGACATAATATTCAACAGATAGATCATCCCTGCCGAACCGTAAAATAGTCAATTACCATGCAATAAATTTCGTAGGACGATGAAAGACTTTCATACAATTCTTGTGCTATGGAAATCGAAATAGTCGCTTTTATCAATTACTAGAACTTGATCAATGTCAGTATCTTCGTCAATTTTGTAGAACTATCCCCAAAATGGTAACCAGTCTTTAATTTCTCCATCAAAATTCCTCAATTCCAATCATAGAAATTTGAACTTTCGTTTTCTCACGCTAATCGGGGATTGCGAATCATTATCAAAGAACTATTTTTGGTAAAATCTCAGAAGATGAGCTAACTTAAATCTAAATTTTAGTTAAAATGCAAATCCTTTGAATCGTGATAATCTTTATCACAGAAGACACACTTTAAAATTCGTTATATCAAATCGTCATTACATCAGTTGGCGCCAAAAATTCATTACATCAAAGTTCGCCAAGTGACGGGTGCAACTGTGAGTAAAATAAATTGCAAACAATACAAGAAACCCTGGGTTACCACATTTGGTGACTTATCACTTGATTGGCGCCACAAAAAAGTCTCCAAATCCCACCGGCCTCTATTTTGCGATTTGACTCTATCTTTTATATCGATTAATAAATTTATCTTAATTTATAATAAATTTATCTCTAAATTTGTGTGTATACTCGCCTATTAAAAACAGTGTCGTTATCAATAATTTCATCTTTTATTTTATTTATCTCTTTGCATGCTGCTTTTCAATAAGCACACAAAGAGTTCAAAATATCCTGATTCAGTTGTAAGAGTTCGTTATTATTTTTTTCATTAAGCATCTGATAAGTCGCTAATCAATCCAAATCTTTTTATATTTTAACGACTGTTTCCCTGTTTCATCTATTACATTAGATAATAAAATAAATACAGCTCTTATCGATTTCCGTTTTAATTTCAAAGTTTCCGTAATTGTTCAAATCAGTTCAAAATATTGATAAAAATAGTTCAAAATACTGATAAATTTTTAATTACAGATAATTTATCGTCAAAAAAATAATAAACTAAGTTATTTCGCTTTAGAATTGTGTAATTCAAATTTCAAATCACAATCCTGTCTCGGGCGGATTGCCACGAAAATTGGTGTGACAAAAACAGATTCTTTAAAAATGATTAAGAGACTCTTCTCAAAAAAACCGCAACATTTTTTTCCTAAAAAGACGAGTTCTACAGCTATTACTAACCAAAAATGCACACATAATATTCTTTCCTTCTTTTATATTCTATGGAAGTTGAGTTGTATGATTCCTGCTGTTCGATGAAAAAATTAGAATTCTCGCCACACCATTCGTTAATGTTGTTATATACACTTTATCTACGTCAGTGTGGTGGCATCGCATCATAAATTGTGAAGTACACCTCACACTAAGCGCCACACAGTCATTCATCAAAACGCCAATGCCATCTCCAAGTTGGTTGACAAAGGTCATCTCTAATAATCACGATCTGTAATCTACGACTTTTAGATTTTTTTTTCTTCCTATTGGCACATCTGAACAAACAGGTAAACCGATTTCCAGTGACTACCAATTATTGCCAGTTATAAAGGAGACTTAGTTGTTCGTTTGCGTGTTGTCTTTGTGTGAAATTTGTGTTCTGTGACATGTGCTGTTAGTCACTATACAGTATGTGCATACTGCTTCGATATGCACAATGATCATTTTTGACACCTTCGTGTAAAAACATATAAGAAGATGCTAAACATTCATTTACAATATGCAATATGCAATTACTGTCTCTATTAAAGATTGTTTTCCATGCACGGGATGGGACATAAAACACTTTTCTGTCTCACTTATTTCAAAATACATCATAGTGATATACAGAAAATTTGAAATAGTGATTTAATTACAATTTAATAAAATTTTGCAATCTATGAATGCTCAAAAAAAAAAAAAAAAAAAAAAAAAAAAAAAACTACTACTCTATTATCATACTATTCTGAGATGAAATATTTATAAAGACGGAAAAATTATTTTTTTGCAAAAAATAATAATATTATTGTTTATAATAATAATAATATAATGAAATAGACATTTAATTTTGGATTTTTCCGGTAAATTAAAATTGGAATTATTTTTCGAGAATAGTATCATTTCAAAAACATTTTTTTAAAGATGATTACAAAAGTGCACAAAATTTTGCTGGTGTTGCAATTTAAAGATCGAAAATTGTTCGTCACGTGATAAAAAATCTCTCAAAAGTGACTCTTGGAACCTTTTTTTAAATATACTTTCTCATTGATCTAAAATTAAATGTTACCTTTTTGAAATAGCAAAATAATTAAACAAAATTGAGAAGATTACATTAAAAATTGTAAAGTTTATGAAATATTTCTGTACATCTGTAGTGAGAACCTTTTGTGTATAGAAAAATGAAACTATTTTGATAAATAAGAGATCAACCAAAGAGCACTGCAATCCATTGATGGTGGAGGTGATAGGTGCCTTTGAAAGCTCATGAAAATCTACCGTGTAATTAGTCTGTTACCATCAAAGAAACTGTTGAACAGTTAATTATCTAGTAACGATGATTAATTATCTGCTAACGATGACGTGCCTAGCAATTGCCTTTTACCCACCTATCGCAGGCTACGAAATAAAAATTATTACAACAGAAAATTTAGCAAGTTTTCATCTTAACAACGCAAAGATTGTATCTTTCGTAAAAGAACACGGTATTATGTATGAAACTTAATTCGTGCAAATTTTCCCTACCAAACGGCATTTATTTCGCCATGAAAATTAATTAATACATCAATCAAAACATTGCCCACCTCTAAACATTACTTTTTCTCATTTCTCTGTCAAAAGATGCCGTTGTCGTCGGAAGAACGATTCGTCTTTTAAGGCAATCCATGAATGGAGCCAATTTTTAACTTCTTCAAAGGAATGGAAATGTTGTCCAGACGGGTCTTGTGTCCGATCTAAACAAGTAGTAATCAGAAGGAGCACTGTCTGGAGAATATGGTGGATTTAGTAAGACTTCACCATTGAAACGTTTACAAACGGTTTTTCACTTACTGCACAACACGTGACTGAAAATTGCCATGGTGAAAAAAGTATTACGTGTCTTTCTTCATATTCCGGCCACATTCCGTTTAATACTCTATTCAAACGCATCAATTGCAGTAGATAATTATCATCTCTAATGGTTTCATCGGGTTTTAGCAGATGAAGGTTTTTAAGGCTGGCCCAGGGTGCTTTTAATTTTCCCTATCAAAATCAACCTTACTGAATCGTTTAAACCATTTTTGACAAGTTCTTTTGGCTGGTTTATGTTCTCTTTAAGCTACTATAAGAATTTGATGCGCTTTCTTTCGATTAAAACAGAAAAGTAAAACTTTCCCGTAAATTGTTTTTTCAGCATGTCTAAAATTAAAATAAATAAATACTTCTACGAAATTACATATACTAACACCAAGGTCAAATGACATGAATTTGTTGTCAGTCTGATTAAATTGGTGATAATATTAGTTACGCCATCTTTAAAAAAAACGCATGTATTAAGTTTAATACATAATATCTGTAATAAATATCTCTTTACCATCAATTTATAATCTAACCAAATTTCAACTACGCACACATAAAAAAAACAACTTATATATGCCTAGAGTTGCGTATATGATACAAATATACAGTATAATTTTGATAAAAAAATAAGAGTATCAATAATAGCATTTACATCCTGTTCGTGCTTCTTAATCTATAGAGAAATTTTGAAAATTTAACAGCATTGCAAAACCAGGAGAAAATGAATGCATTCCGTTTTTATAATATTCTTCAATTTCTTGAGTATCAGCAACAAAGCTTCTATTTCAGAAGGAGAAAATAATGGAACATTCATGCGAAAAATCTATCATCAATTATATAACTTTTTTATAAATTCAGATAGACAATTTTAAAAAATTTTCTTCAATTTCTTGAGTATCAGCAACAAAGCTTCTATTTCGGAAGGAGAAAGTAGTAGAACATTCACGCGAAAAATATATCATCAGTTACATAACTTTATTATAAATTCAGATAAATCATTTTTGTAATATTCCTCAATTTCTTGAGTATCAGCAACAAAGCTTCTATTTCGAAAAGAGAAAGTAACAGAACATTCACGTTAAAAATCTATCACCAGTTACATAACTTTTTTTTATCAATTCAGATAGATTTGATTGACACTTTATTTTAGCAAGGACTGGAAATCAATTTAAAAAAAAAATGTAGGAAATAGATAATGTTCTTTATCTAAAAATCCCAAGAAACACCTACAGTTTTTAAGTATTTTATGACGCTGATCAAAGGTCAATAAAACATTCACTGAAAATGACGCATTTGAGAGGAAAAGAAAAAAAAAAAAAAAAAAAAAAATCAAAATACGGAAACAGACATAAATAGATTACTCAAACCAATTTGATAAGACTCACAATAGAAAAGATAAGTGTTTTAGATAAGACTCAATACGTTTGAAAAGAGAATAATCACGCAATTTTTTGATGATTTTGAAAGTTATATTTATAATATTTATTTACATTTTATTTCAAATATTTATATCTCTACGATATCGATTTTTTCAGTGCATGTAAAACATATTTTATTAAAATAAAAATACAGGACTTTACTTTAAATTTTAATTAGTTCTTCATATTTATAATGTTAATGAATACATATATCTTTTAGCATCTAGGGGAGGGGGTTGAGGAATAAATATGTTGGGGTTTCGAACTGAGAACGATCAATCCGAAACTTGACAAGTGAAGCCAAGCTGAAAGGTCCCTGGGCAGTCTTTTGAAAGACACCATATATCTTTGAGCTAGAAAGTTCTACTTTTAGGTACGAAGAGCAATGTGGGAGGAAGATATTCACCTAGTATAAATCTCAGATCTTGGGGAAGGTTTAGACCGGGACCTACAGTTTAACATGGATTTCGAACCACTACTACTACTACACTACACCACATCACTGTACCTAGAGCTGAGTTGCTCCTTTACAGTTTGGGAATTATGTGGATGAAGAGTCTGATTGGTTTCTGTGACGCTCTTCAGTCATATGAGACCGGGACCTACGGGCTTAAAGTGGATTCCGAACCACTTTAAACATCCATGGCACCGCCGGAATTCAAACCCGAAACCTGTGGTACCGAGCGCTAGAGCACTAGCCATTCGGCCACCAGGCCCCTAATTCCGAACCACTGACAAACATCCATGCCACAGCCAAGATTCGAAGCCGAAGTACCAAAAAAGCCTGAGGTACCAAAAAACCAGAGCGCTAACCAATTGGCCATCAGGCCGCCACCATGGGGAAAGGGTCATTTCAGACGTTTGCAACGTAGACGTTTTCATGTGTTCCAAATTCTAGTTCTATAATGCTTCCAAATTCTAGTTCTATAATGTTTCCAAATTCTAGTTCTATAATGTTTCCAAATTCTAGTTCTATAATGTTTCCAAATTCTAGTTCTATAATGCTTCCAAATTCTAGTTCTATAATGTTTCCAAATTCTAGTTCTATAATGTTTCCAAATTCTAGTTCTATAATGTTTCCAAATTCTAGTTCCATAATGTAATAATTCTGCTGTAATGCAGAAGCTCCAGTTGTGAAGCAGCCTTGGCAACGCTGAATTTTTTTCTAGTGGATAATGTTTTTGAAAACAATGTGTCGGCGAATGCAATTAATTCCTTTTTTTTTTTTTTTTTTTTTTTTTTTTTTTTTGCTATAACTTAATAAAGTAGCATGCATTGCTGCGGCATTTTTAAATTTATTTCTGAGCTCATCTTATCATGATTTTGAAACAGATAACACACGCAACATTTTATCAAGAATATTCTTTCTTTTTCTATTTTGGTAAATAAAATGAAACATTAAGATATAATTGTTTAAAGGGATCAGTTATCATGTAATGCGTAATTTCGCTCAAACTTGAAATAATACGAAATACGAAGAATATTAAATGGGTTTTCGTGT
Organism: Caerostris darwini; assembly: GCA_021605075.1. Taxonomy (NCBI): domain Eukaryota; kingdom Metazoa; phylum Arthropoda; class Arachnida; order Araneae; family Araneidae; genus Caerostris; species Caerostris darwini. The sequence goes on from BPLQ01001550.1 coordinate 512,501, forward strand.
GCGAGATAAAAAATCTAAATATCAAAAACCAGCACTAGAAAATTCACACAAAATTAAAATGATGTAGATTTGTTCTTCTTTAAAGTATATCCTCTAAAATAGTTTTATATGAATATTTTATTACAATATTGATACATTCGATACTCAAATCCGCTGGCAACATTGTTGTAATTATGGCTTTCAGAAACGAGGAAACTCGATAGCAACTGTAACAATATCGATAATAGGAGTCTCACATCGATAGTCAGACTGTCTGATGGGAGTTTTCTGATTTTTCTCCTATACGACACTCAAATGCGGCACAGTCACCCCTGAAAAGTCCTCCTCTCACCACCCATGGGAGGACTATCCTTGGTATACATAAGTGGTACATGTAGCCCACCTTTGGTAAACAAAGCAACAAATATTATTGCATTAGAACTTCAAATTTAGATATAAGATTTTGTTTTATATACTTTGACGAAAACATGCCATTTAAAAAAAATTTGGAGTATGTGTTGCATACTGATAGAATCGATAAATAAATAACAATGATGAAAAAATAACAATTTAAATGTTTGATTATTTTCTCACGGAGAGATTAAATAATCTCTCCGTGAGGAAATAATCAAACATTTAAATTTCGTGTGATATCAGTTAGATACCAATTTTCTAACATACTAAGTGTACACGAAACTTTTGGAAAACTTTAAAAATTCATTAATATATATGTATATATATCGCTTTGAAATATTTGAACTATCTTAGCTGAAGTTTTTAAAGTTGACATGAAAGACAAGTAATATAAAAAAAATTTTTAAAGCCAATTCCTACTTTTTTTTCACTCTATTACAGAAAGTCCTTTATAAATAATTTTCATTCCTTTTTTTTAAGTTAGAAAAAATTCTCTCTCTCTCACACATACACATTTTCCACTTCTCTTACTAATTTATTCACGTTTCATTTTCCATTTTGTTCCCGCCTTTACTCAGACTAGAACCCAGAATGAAAAAAGAATTTGAAAAAGAAATTTTTTCCAGCGATCTACACGCTTCGCCACTGACGATATTTATTTCTAAATTTATATCCTGCTAAATATCTTATATAAGAAAATTTTTTTCACCCATATAAAACTGAAATTAATTAATTAAATTTAATTAATGAATTAATATTTGAAAAAACTGTATTAACATCAAATGTCATCCACTACAAGTTTTAAAAAAAGTATTTGAACTTGAGTGTATGAATAAAAAGTATTTTATGAACGATTGAAAATTTGAACAAGATAATAAATATATATAGGGAGAGTTTGAACTAATAGTAGGAATTGAAAAATAGTTTGAAAAATCGCATTCCATTTAGTATAACCTGAAGATGGATGATTACTAACGCCATCTATCAGCGAGTTTTTGAACTGCTTTTCTTTTGTCAACTCCAAAAATCATGACATAGAAAATTCAATTAGTTATTTCAATGCAATAAATTTTCCTTTTGTTAAAATGAATTTTGAAAGTTTTACCATGTGGGTTTTTTTTTTTTTTTTTTGTACATTTAGTATATTAGAAGTAAGAATTCATGAAAATATTCAACTTAGAATTTGACGTCAAACTGAATTGAAATATTATATATTTCTGTATGGAGAAATTATGATTTGACTAGATGCTTTGAGATTTATGTTCTCATAAACTGTTTTATCTCAATTTATGCAATCGCTCTTACAAAGAAATAAAAAAAAATATTAATACACACAAGATAATAAGAATAATAAAGATCCTAAGGGTAATCAGCAAAATTGGCTTGTTTCCAAAGGTAGAAAATAAAAAGAAACACAGAAAAAATGCGGAACCTCTGTTGCCTAAAAGACAAAAAAGTTAACACAAAAATACTACGTAATTTTCCGTATGAAATTAATGTTGTTGTTTAACTATGGCTTTATTGGAAATCAATTACAAATTAGGCCAGTTACTGTAAAAACAAAAAGAACGCATAAACAAATTAAAATTCAAAGGGAAAAGACCAGATATTCTTAACAAAAATGCCCAAAAGGCATTAAAAACAGTTGAAAAAAAGTTAAATGTTCTAAGGATAAAAATTAAAAAAGCTAGAAGCACCATAATAAAAGTTTGTGTGATCAGAACATGTTTTTCTCTAGCCCTCCAGCTAAGAGTACACAAATCATCATTCTGTTGTAAGTTACAGTTCAGTCCCGAGCAAACAATTAGATGGGCCTTACACATTTTCTCTGTCTTAGATAAAACGCATATATTAGAGTTCACAACCCCTATTTTGGCCAGATGTTCGGTCAGGCAGTCGTGTCCAGTTGTTAATCTAAAATTGATAACAGCCTCTTTGCGAGTTTTTCCACTCAATTTTTTCCAGTTATTCCCGACTGTCTCCTAGACTTTTTCTTTTGGTATTAGATAATAATTTATTAATATACGGTGACATAATTTTGTCCCGTATAGTTTTGCTACAAGTCAAGAGGGATAGGACACTTTCCAGGAATTTCTGTTCCTTTTTTTCCGTTTGTAGAAAATTAATTATTGATGTAGTTTTGTAATAAGCTTCGTCAGTCATATCAAATAACCAGGAAATAAGATGGGACTTTGTATCCAAAAGCCCTTTTCAGTTTTTCTCTTTGTATATCATATTTAATTTATTGAAATAAAAATGTTCTTCTGTTTCTGGTTTATTATAGTTGAGTATATCGGAGAAGTTTAACCAAATCTATTGAGTCTTAACTTTAGAATGATAAATTTTGGCTTAAAATCTTGAAAGAAATCTTTCTTTCCGATTGATAGGGAAAGTCAATAAGATAGTCTAAATGCTTGTTAGTTATTATGGTGCTGTCATTATACAATATATACTCTAAATTCATTTTTAAAAAGCGCCAGTTTTTTTCTTCCGAAATATATCAAAAACCCAGTATTTAAATTTTAAGTATGTATAGTTCAACATAATAATATATTGATATATAACTATTAAAATGGTACTATTGTAACATCATATTGATTTATATTATTATATCAATATTAAAAATTGTATAATGGTTAAAAAAAACAACTTATTATTTCTTCGATTCAGATACGAAACATACTTTCGGATTCATTAAAAAATCCGTCCATGTTTGGTTTCTAAGCAATTGTATAATTTTAAGAATTTATTTTATATTTTTCAAGTTACTCAGATTTATTAATTTTATTGTTGTGAATTGATTGTTTTCTTATGAATATAAATAAAAAATATTTTTTAAAAGATGACACCGTTTCTTCATAATAGATTGGTTGCTATCCCTATTAAAAAGTTTTTCATGCTCAGTTAAAATATACAATTTATTTAATATTCTTTTAAAATAAAGAATATTTGGAATTATTTCAATGAATATTTGAAAAGCATATCTGGGTATAGTTAGTACTGCCATCTATCGGTGACTTTTTGAACTAGTTTTCCTTCTGTAATCCAAAACATCTAGAATTCAAAATTTTCCAATGCGATAGATTTATTTTCTTAATGAATTTTGAAAGTTTTTCCAGATGTTCAGCACATTTAGTGATATAAGAACTATTTCAAAACTGTTGAATTTAAAAAAAAAAAAGATAATTAACGAATTTTTAATGTGTAAATTAATAGGTGATTTAACATTTTTTTTATATTACTATGCCTATAAAAAATGCAACCTATAGAAAAACATTTCTTATATTTTGATCCAATGGTAACTCATGCAAGCTAGAGTGCAAGAGGTTAAAAATTCGAAACCGCTAGCGGCGTACGTTGCATTCACTACTTTCAGAGGCTAGAAGACTTGATGGACGATTGACAGCGTATATGAATGTGGCAAATATAAGTCTTCTCAATACGACATATTGTAGGACAACTACTCTAAAATGTTTAAGTATAAAATATTATTTTTGTATGCTAAAATTGTCATTAAAATACGAGGTCATCGATTAATTATGAAAAAAAAAAAAAAAAAAAATTCATTGCAGGTAAGACTGAATTAAAAAACTACTTTGATATTATTACTACTGTTCAATGCTAATATACACTGAAGTGACAAAAGTCATGGGATAGCAATATGCAAATTTTCATATGGCAGTAGCATCGCGTAGAACAGGTATAAATGCGCAGTGCTTTCGCAGAGCTTTCATTTCTGTTCAAGTTATTCATGTGAAGAGGTTTTGACGTGATGATAACCGCACGACGGGAATTAACAGACTTTGAACGCGGAATGTTAGTTGGAGCTAGACGCATGGGTCATGCCATTTCGGAAATCGTTAAGGAATTCAACATTCCCAGATCCACTGTGTCAAGCGCGTGCCGAGAGTATGAAATTTCAGGCATAACATCCCACCATGGACAGCGCAGTGGTCGACCGCCTGCACTTAACGACCGAGACCGGCGACGTCTGCAAAGAGTCGTAAATTCTAACAGACAAGCAACACTGCGTCAAATAACCGCAGAAATCAATGTGGGACGTACAAGGGACTTGTCTGTTAGAACTGCGCGGAGAAATTTGGCTTTCTTGGGCTATTCCAGCAGAAGACCGACTCGAGTGCCTTTACTGACAGAACGACATCGCTTGCAGCGACTCTCGTGGGCACGTGAGTATATCGGTTGGTCCCTAGATGAATGGAAAACCGTGGCCTGGTCCGATGAGTCACGATTTCAGTTGGTAAGAGCTAATGGTAGGGTTCGAGTGTGGCGCAGACTCCACGAAGCCATGGACCCAAACTGTCAGCAAAGCACTGTTCAAGCTGGTGGTGGCTCCGTAATGGTGTGGGCTGTTTTTTCATGGCATGGACTTGGTCCTCTTGTGCGACTGGACCGAACATTGACAGGAAATGCTTATGTTCAGCTACTTGGAGATCACTTGCAGCCATTCATGGACTTCATGTACCCAAACAACGATGGGATTTTTATGGATGACAATGCGCCATGTCACCGGGAGACAACTGTTCGCGATTGGTTTGAAGAACATTCTGGACAATTCCAACGAATGATCTGGCCACCTAGATCGCCCGACATGAATCCCATCGAGCATTTATGGGACACCATCGAGAGGTCTGTTCGTGCCCAAAATCCTGCACCATCAACGCTTTCACAATTGTGGACGTCAATCGAGACAGCATGGCTCAATATTCCTGCAAAAGACTTCCAACGACTTGTTGAGTCCATGCCACGTCGAGTTGCTGCACTTCGGCGGGCGAAAGGAGGGCCGACACGATATTAAGAGGTATCCCATGACTTTTGTCACTTCAGTGTATATATATATGCTAAAATTGTCATTAAATTACGAGGTCCTCAATTATTAAAGAAAAAAAAAATAGCCGTTACAGGTATAGTGTATATATACGTAGTGTAGTTATATTGTAGAATACTATTTTTTTTCCATAAATTTTTCAATGAACTAAAATAATTATCTAAAATTTCAAATAATTTCAAATATTAAAACATAATGTACCTAAAAAACAAAATTTATCTGTAAATCTCCATCGTAATTTATTTCTCTCTTAATTTCTGTCTACATTTATTTTAATTTATTATCAATTTCATAATAATTATTACTGATATTTGTATTACTATACTGAATTCAACATACTCTTGTTCTAAATCTTCAAATGCCTGTAAAAGGACATTTTTTTTTTAAAAATTAAAAGTATTTGCAATTTTTAGGAAGAAAAAAAATTAATGATTAAAAAGATTTTCTTCCACATAATTTTTTATAGTGCATAAGAGAATATTTTCTCATCACATCAGCTATTTTTAACAGGCTTTGGATAGCATTATGCTTATGATGCGTTAAATTCGTGTCATTTCTGAAAGATCTTTGCTCCTTTATCAGCTCTTGGATTCATCCACGCATTTTTAATCTTTTATTTTTTATTAATTAATCAGATAGCTTCAGTTATATTGCCATTACTTTCGTTATTTTAATTTTTTTACTTTGAGCTGATCCATATTACATTTACTGTATTTCGCTTTTTCACTTTCTATATTTTTGCTCTGCTTCAACGACTTGTTCTGTGGGAATCTATTCTAAATCTTCAATAAAGCCTACTAAAAAAAAAAAAAAAAAAAAAGGTAGTGATAGAGTAATTCTCTTCTTTATTATAGCACCAAAATACTATTATAACGTTACATTAATTTTTTAAAATTCTTACAGATTTGTCTAATATAATGATATATCAAGAATTTTCTCACCTAGAATCTGTTCTCTGCATTTATTAGAAGCAATATTCTATGAATAGGATCTGATATCATTGTCTTCATATGCTACATTTTTTTTTGTAACTTATCGTAAAAAGTTAGAGCTGGATCTGCTTGTGGTCTTGATTCAACGTTGTTTACGAATACGAACTAAATTACTTTTCAAAATAAAATTTTAGTTGACAATGTTTAACAGCAACAATTTTGACGGATTTTATATGAAAATTTTAATTTATTATTTATTTGATTTTACTTCGTACTGAATTTTACTTGTTCTAGTAATTGACTTTTTAGCTTTTAGCCATTTTCATTTAATCAGAATTTAAAAAGTACTGCCGTTTGGCGCAGCATGGCCAAATCTGGCAATTGTGCCATAAAACCCCAATCAACGAACCAATCTCAAAATAAAAACGCGATGTTAAGTTGTCGTATTTATAAAAATTGCAAAGACAATACTGCACAACTGCAACATATAGCATACAATTATATAACAAATATTTACAAAATCATCTTAAAAAAGCCAGTTCGTTTAAGAATCTTTGTACCCACCGAACTCCCTGGAACTCTTCATTCGACTCCTCACACTCCCTTTTTTCTTTCTCCCTCTCCCGTTATCGGTTCTAAAGTCTAACGTAAGAGTCAACCCATCATTGAAAGAAATATCTATTAACTTTGAGTTCAAGATTATAGTTTTTTGTGAGAAAGCATGGTAGATCCTTACTTTAAATTATATATCTTTCATAGAATTTTAATTTGTGCCACTGCGTCCTGCTTAGAAATTTGAATTTGATGATGCACACTAAAAACACTCGCTGATAAATAGCATTTTTCCCTTATAAAACCATAAACAACTGTGTTTTTTCAGTTCCTTCTATTAGCTCATACTCTCCCAATATATATCTTGTTCAAATTTTCAATCGTTTATAAAATACTTTATATTCATCCACTTAAGTTCAAATACATTTTTTTGAACTTGTAGTGGATGACACTAGATGTTAATACAGTTTTTTTTCCAAATATTAATTCAGTAATTAAATTTAATTAATTAATTTTTTTTTAGTTTTAAGTTGCATATATCTACCAATAGATGATGCTACATAAACTTAAAAAAATGAATGAAAATTATTTATAAAGGACTTTCTGCAATATAGTGAAAAGAAAGTACGAATTGACTTAAAATTTTTTTTTTTTTTATATTACTTGTTATATATATATATTTTAAGGAAGATAACTGTATTTAATCCTTACAATATCACTTTTCAAATGTTTAATTAGTGCCATTTATGCTGTATAAAATTAAAACTGTTTGAAACTTAAATTTATGAAATTTTACCCCTTTATTAGTGAAACAAATCTAAAGAATATCGGTTCAATCTGCATTACAGAGAAAAGTAAAATTCGTAAGTTGAATCCGGTTTTAAAAATCCAGTTACGCCAAGTGGCCAAATAGATGGTGATAATGTACAAAATGTGATACGTTTAAAAAATTTTCAGAAGAATATGAAAACCACGTTTACCATTACGTGTGCTACATTTTTTTTAATTTTCGTGGTTGGTAGACAGTATAAATGGCTATTAAATGAAATTATTTCTTTTGATTTTTAAAAATTAAAATTTTATTCAATGCTAACGTTAATGAATGCAAGAAAAATATGATTTAATATGTTGCAATGTAAAAAAACAAAAACATTTCTGACTACTTATTAGTTTAGCGAATACGCGCATCTGCAGTAAATATGGGAATCTTCAATGTATACCTGATTTGTTAGCAAAAAATTAAACGAGGAGCTCATAGTTTTACGATAAACAAAGAGGGGGACCCCAGTGAAGGCATTTATCGTAAACTCAGACAAGTTGCGAGGTTATATAACCTGCTTACCAAGAAAATCAATAAGACAAATGCAACACCAGGATGCCAATCGCCAAGTAAACATAATAATGAATGCCACAGTTAGTTCTCACAGTAAAAAGATATTACGCCAAAGACCCTCACTGAGATGCCAAGTCATCAAGTAAACAAACAAAATGGTTACCGAATTTCGGTGACGTTGTAAAACGCTATTTCGCCACAATTTATTGCCAAAAATCGCTATTACTCCAACAGGCAGCCAAATAGCTATTACGTCAAATTTTATTTCTGAAATTGTTTTTAAGCTAAATTTTATTGCTTTAACGCCAAATATTATTAAAATCCTCACAAAATTTTATTCCAGAAATGCTTTTAAGCCAAAATTTTATTGCTAAATTTTTTCACTAAGCGAAATTTTATTTAAAAATTACTTTTACTTCCAAAATTCATTATTTATCGCCAAATTTCAGCACTATTATACACAAAAATGTATGCCTAAATTGCCTTTGCGCTAAATTATACCACTTTAAAAGCCAAAATTTTACCTTTTCTCCCATGAACTAACGTTCTAAAATCAAAAAGTTTAATTTTTTAACGCGAAATCAAAAAATGGTTGAAAAATGACTAGAATACAGTGCCTTCGTATTTTTTTATTAAACATTGGTGGCCTTTATTTTAATGTAATAATTATTTTATGCATATATACTGAACTAGAAATTTTAATTTCCTGTACATAAAAAAAATGGTCGCATAACAAAGACATTAAAAAACAGCAGCTTCCCAAATTTGCATATCATATTCTGATAAGCATATTTTATACCTTATGAACACCGCCTAATTTCTATGAAAATTTATCTTTAGCCATGTAATCAATTTTTCATTATTTTTTAGAAATTAGTTTTATATCAATTCAATAAACATAACTCTACTTACAGATAAGATATATCCATATTTGGACAATATTAAAGCATTTTTTTTAAAGAGTAATAGAGACAATTGAAAATAAATCAATCAAGGCAATAAGTCAACAGCTATACTATTTACTCATATATACTACAATATTCATAACAATTAAAAGAATATTAGAAAAATATTTTATTTAGTATTCAAGTATCTTTTAAACAATGATTTCCTATTATAGTTCTTAATAAGGTCAACATTTTTTTTCTATTCCTTTATAAAATAAGAGAAATATTTTATTCATTGAGTGAATCCAACATCCAATTGTTACTAGACAATAATTCTATATTAATACATGAAGGGGAAAAAATAAAATAAAATAGCATAGGCGAAATTTTTTTTTAAAATACACATATAAAATAAATTTTCTAGAAAAAAGAAAGTTGATAAATGCTACTATGGCTTTAATATTAATAAAACTTGCTTCAGAATTTAAAATCACTTGTGAATTGTTAGATTACCTAGTGACAAATAGCCAATCGTATGATGGTATAGTATCCATTTTTTTTTTTTTACATCACTGGCAAACTTGGAAATTGTTAAATCCAAGTATGTATATTGATTAAATAAATAAATATAATTGAAGTTTCACATTTTATTAATACAATTAAAATAAATTGTGCACAATAATTTTTTTTTTGTTCAATATACTTTTCCTTTCTTCAGCTAATTAAATTGGTTGTCTATGGTAATTTAATTGTAGAGTATTTCAATAGTTAACTTTCTGTATTCAATGTTCAGGACAAAATACTTTTTTTAAACAGTAAAATGTGAAAAAATCCCAGAAACACTAAAACAATGACACTAGTATTAGATTTCATTCAAACACCTCTCTAGACGCTCCTTGCACTAATAAGAACTAGGAGAGTTACAGCAAATTTGGTCAAGTATTTCGAGCCTACAAGGCAAGCACATACAAACATTAATTGGTGTTTATTTATACAAATTTCTCTCATGAAACATCAAAAAAATATTTAACTATTCAATTCTTATGTCACAAATTAAAGAAAAAATAAATTTTAAAACTAAAGCCTTTTGTACTTATTTCTAAAATGTCTCTAATAATTTAAAGATTTTATGCATGTAGTGTGTTTAAAAATAAAACAATGACAAAGGAAATAAATACAAAAAGAGAAACTATTTTAATGCAAAACTGCTGCTAACAGTGCTACAGTAAACAATACAAAACTGTAAAAGCATGTAATCAAGCCAGTGTTGGAACAATGGAAGATGGTTATAATGAAAATTTCAAACATACACACATATTAATTTATTATTTTACATCTATCCCTATAAAATTTCCCATCTGATGTACAATAAATAGTGATGCTACTTTCATAGAATAAGAAGTAATCCCAAATCTATAGGTAAAAGAATTCCCTAGAATTTAGTTCTATAAAAATCTATTGCTTATAAGACCAAGTTGTCAAGATAAATATATCACATATTCGTTGAAATGCCACTGGCTAGGTCTTGCATCAAAACAAGTTGAAATGTCCACAATGAAAGGATAAGTTCCAATAAACATGAGTTGTGTCAGTCTGAAAAAATAGATGAGTAGTTTTAACAGAGTTCAAGTTTAATTCTGTGCTCTTAATAAATCAATGCTCATAGCTCTGTTTTTTGTGTGGGAGAATCCTCATCAGAAAGATCAACATCACTGAGGTCAATTTCTTCTTCAACTGGAAGCTGCAAGGGGAAAATACCAAAGATTCAATTCAAGATGCATGAAATACAGCAAATTTCACTTACACACAAAGTATACACAGCATAATAAAATCCATAGCATCACTCATAATTTAGTTTAAAAATTATTTTAATCTCACATAAGATACATAAATTTAATGATTGCAGTATCTGCTTGAGAACTAGTTATAATATTTTCATAAACTAGATTACAGGCAATTTCAAAATAAAAATTTGAGTGAATTTTCCCGATTAAAAATTATATACATCCAAATAATTCCCTAGAGGTAATTCCAATATCAGTGTTTTTCATTACTAATCATGCAAATAAAATTTTCAAGCATAAAAAACGTGATTCAATAGCCGATTTTCTTCATGATCAGTAATTTTTTTTTTAATTAGCAAGATTAATTTATTTTTCTAGATAAGCTATTATTTTCTTTTTTTACAACTGAATTTTTTTTAACTAGTACATTATAACTGAATTAATAAGTTTAATAGTCACATGTAGAATGCTTCATATTTATCAATATTTACTACAAATTTAATACGCAGAAACAGTATTATCCAAAATTTTTACCTGCCCATCTTTGCCATCCCACGGTTCAGTATCTAAAATCTCAGGAAGCTTAGCACCTTTAATGGGTGAACTACTACCACGACCTACAGAAACAGCCCTGTGGAAATTAAAGCAAATGAAACAAGGTAAAAAAAAGTGTCAAGATAGAAAAAGTCAAATTAATAATTACAGCGATCATGATCAAAATGCAACTTTCTAGCAAATATAAAGACTAAAAATTATTGGAAAAAATGTCTTATAATCATAATTCTTAAAACATATCTTTTTCTGGTTTTCTTTGTCACAAATATGCAACAATTTAAAAAATATATATAATCATGCCTTCAAAATGCTCTTTAAAACTGTAAAACATTTTAGGTTTGTACCACAATTTGATTTGTAGATGGCATGTTAAAGAAAAGTAACGATGTACATTCTGATTACACACATTTTATTTCTCTGACAAAATTATACATGTGGGTTATATGAACTCCAGTTTATAAGCAGGGAATCATAGTAATTTAATATATTTAAATAATTATAAACTATTAAAGCAAAGACTATTTTTTTTTATAAAATTTGTTTATCAAAGCAATTAGATTTTTTTTACTTCAAAAGCAGAGATATTTGATATTGTCATTTAAAAAAATTACAAAATAATAAAATTGGTAGATTCTAAGAATTTTAATATATGTTACGAATATTCAAAGCATAATGAAAAGTAACAAGCAATTTTTAAAAACATTTCAAAATTATTTTGCACTATGAAAATATATTCATAAAATATAACATAATTGAAGGAATAAAACTTGCCTTATAAATTCAGAAATTCCATCGTAACTAAATGGGCCTCTTAGAACAGAGTATTTCATTTTCCTTGCATTTACAACAGCCATTGCCTATGAAATTAAATTCATATATTCTAGATAAACCATATGAGCAAGTAATTATATTTGTTAAATTTTAAAACTGGCCAGGGAAAAAAAAAAAAAAAAGCATTTTATGTAGTATATATTTAAAAAATATTATGCAGTTATTTTAAATGTTATAATTCGAAATGTATATTACTTCAATGAAAATAAGAATAAAGTAAATCATTATATAACATTAAGGACTGTTAGTTTATATACAAACTTATCAAGTAGAAAAATTATGATCGAGATGGCATTAAACAAGTACAAATTTCTATACCACAAAAAAATTAAGATTTCTACAAAACAAGCAGATAATTTGTATTCAGAAACACAAGCGTGAATGAAATATAATTTACTTATTAATGATTTTTACTTAGGCTTGATATGATAAAATAAAAGTCCTTTATAGTTACTAAACTTATCCAAGTATTTCGATTGAAAAATTCAATGTTTAGAAATTTTAGCCAGTTTATTTATGCAGAGACACCGACAAACAAATACTGAATGTAGATAATAACTGAACATATCCAACAATATCTCTAAAGCAGTTATATCATTTTCTAACTAGCTATTCTGATGTTGGATGCAAAACTGCTTTCTTCCCATGCCCAGCTTGGATTCACCATCATCTCCAAAAAGCATTTATACCAATTTTGAAAACTGACATTTCATCATTAGACCTCAGAATTGCATTAACATAGATATTATAGAAAATCAATATCTTAAATAAGAATAATGAAACATATGTAATTTTAGACTTGTATCGCTTTAAATGCATTTATTGTCCAGACCTAGTGCACATATATATTATACATGCAATCAATATATTACCAAAAACTTTTACCCTTTAAAACAGCTAAAAAAATAATATATTTCAAAAATTTGTAATTTTTAATAACTAAAATATAAAAGATTTTATGACGAGAAAACTATTCCTATTTAAAATGAATTGTTTCGAAAAAATATATTTATTCACATTTAATTAAAAAAAATCTACAAAAACGATTTTAATTATAAAAATAAAAATTTAGATATGCTTATGCATACTTATGTAGCAACCAATTCATTTAAAAATAAGTTACACAAATTTGATGATGAAATTTAGATGTTTGTTAATTAAAAGAAATCTATTTAAATAAAAAAATTACAGCATGCAATAAAAAAATTCAAATAATATACAAATAAGTATACTATAACATACTGGGTATCCAAATCCTCCTATTTCTAATGCCTCTTCTAGTTGTGGCTGAGCCAATGCTTCTGCCCAAACCCAACCCCATTGGTTTTTCCTGAAGCGGTTACCAACTTTCTTCAGGATATCAATGTAGTCATTCCTGCATGCAGATTGACAGTCCAATATGTGGGGAAGGATGCTTACTACACATAGAGGATGGTCTTCACAAGCTTTCTTTAACTCAGCAGAATTTATAACCTTAAAAAAAAAATTATAAATTTATAATTCGTAATGTCTTTCAATTTTTTTTTTTTTTTTTTTTTCAAGTTACGAGACATTCACTTGCAAGTTAAACATTAAAATACAAAACTTCATCTAAATAAATAATTAAACAGACTTGAAAAATAATTTTAACTTAAAATTTTTAAAAACATTTATTAAAATGATTATTGCAGTTTGATTATATCCATGTCAAATCATTCCATTCGAAAATTTCTCTTGCAAATTACAGAATTTGTAAACATTTATCAACATAACAGCATGATAATTTATGGCTAATTAAAACTGTATGAAATCAAGATTGTTTCTTCCCTAATTACAAACATACAATCATAAGACATAGGCTTCCTTAATAAATAACATCTGTCTTTTAATTCCTAAAAAATTAAACAATAGCCTTTGTCTACTATTTACAAGTAATAAATAATAAAGAGCCAGAAAAGAGTATCCATTACTGTCTTCTATAAAATTGCATACAAAATAAACATTTTTTTATTTTACAAAAAACTGATAGGCATGAATTAAAAGAAATTAGCTTTTATGCAATTTATTATAAATGTTTTCTCTGGATTTATAAAACTTATTGAATCCCACATACACACAAAATAAAAAACAGGAAAAAAAGCAAAAGTAATGAAAGAAAAATACCTGCTCTATTTCTGGTGGAGGAGTGAATTCTGCAAGTTTTTCTAAAGCCCAGCTAACTATTTCTCGAGCAGTTCTACCACCTTCATATTCTTCAGCACCACCATCCTTATTTCCTCGAGGGAAGAATTTGATGGTAGGAAACCCTCTCACCTTTAAATCAAAAAGAAATTAAGTTTTATTACATTAAGAAAATATTTTCATTTTATAAATTTATATATTTTACTGAAAATTTAATATGATGGATATTTTTTTTTTATTAAATGATAGGGGTAAAAAGCCTCTTTGAACTAAAAATAAATCAACAATTTGCATTCCAAATCACTGAAAATAAAAATGGTCAAAGTTTTTTTTAAATATATCTTAAAATTATTAATGAAAAATATTAACAGTCACCAATATTCACAATAAATTTTAAAAAAAAAAAAAGTTTTAACTTCTAGAAAATTAAACTTGCATTAGCTCGTAAATAGTGAGTGATGTGCAAATGAAATGATATTTAAGACTTACATTGTATTTGTTAGACATTATTGTATGTTGAGTAGCATCCAATGCTCCCAATTTTACTTTGCCTTTCAATTCTGTTGCTGCTTCAGCCCATTCTGGAGCCAATCTCTGACAGTGCCCACACCATGGAGCATAGAACTCGACCAGCCACATGTCATTGCTTTCCAAAACAGTTTCATCAAAATTAGAATCTGTCAATTCAATAACGTCTTTTGGATCACCCTTTAAAAATTAAACAAATGGAATTATTATAAAACTTAATCACAAAACATTTATCAAAATTCAATAAAACTGGAAAAAATATGCTTATAGTTTTCTGCCTGTCAAATGGTGTAATTACTTATGTTAGTTATACACAAAATTAAATTTCCTTACTAAGGTTGGATATGGTATAGGCAACTGACAACATATTGTAGATGGAGGCAAGTTGGAAATTAGATGTTATATTATTTAAAGTAAATGTGGTCTCTGAAAGAGATTATCAATAATTAATTCTGATTCAAAGGCATGATTTCAGTGAAGCCCAAAGTGAATTTGAGGAAAGCCTAACACAAATGGAAGTTTGCCCAATATCCTGCAAAACAAATTAAGAAGTAAAAATGGTTTTTTAAAGTATTATATAGCTGAACAAGGGCAGTGACTACATCTTAACACTGAGCATGGCTATTTAAAGGTTCTGTTTAGACCCCACCCCCTCCTTTTTTGTTAATGAATGATAATGTACCTTAAATTAGGCATCTCTGGTATCAATATTTAGAAGTCATCCTTCTAGTGTATTGGCCAACTGAAAAGAGTACATAGAATACTTTTACTACGTCACAGTGGGCAAATGCCTTTTCAGATCTAAGCATTAAAAGTATATTTTTAAAAAGAATGGCTTGCATGATAAATTTAATAAAAAAAAATAAAAAAATGTGAGGCTCTTATTACCATCACAGCTAACCATACTGCATTCTAAAAATTAAATTTGATCCTTAAGATTTATTAAATTGGGCACATTTTACAAACCATGAATGTTTTTTTAAGACAATACAAGCCATTCAAGTTAAAAAAAAAAAAAAAAAAAAAAATCACTTTTACAAAACAAGCAAGTTTAATTGAATTCCTTTTTTATTAGAACATTAAGGAATGATTCTTTATGAATTTTTGGAGCAAAAGATAAACATAGAAAAAAGAAATGAAACTTGATAATTAAATACTTTTAATCTTAACATTTAATGAGCAGAAATGTTTTACACAGCAATCATATGATTTTAAAATATCTCTAATATAATTTACTAAAAGTGTCTATTGAAAGACATCTTTGCACAAGGAGTATAGAAATAAATCCTATATTTACTATAGAAGATGCTTTTTGAGAGCTAGTTATACAAATTTTTTTTAAATAATCTTTAATGCATTGTATTTATGAATGATTTAATCCAATTTAAGAAACTTTTAATAGTATACGACACTTTATAGGAAGAGATACCCAAAAATAACCGGAATTTCTACATAAAAACTTGTATTATATATTGTTTGCAAAACAATCTTTACATCGTCAATATACTGTCCATTTAACTTTATATACTTTTCTAAACGATGATTCTAATGTTGGAAACAATGTTCAAACTCGTTTGTTTGTATGCCTGTGAACTCTAGAGTCGTTTTTCTTCCTTTACCCCTTCCAAGTCGTTACAACGATTTCCTTTTTCTTCATGGGAGCAAAAGTTGCACAGAGCAAAAGAGCCATGCTATTTTTAGCCAAGATAAACAGCTGTGCAAGAAGGTTTATTGTCATGGTAGAAAAACCAGCCCCCGTCTGCCATAAACCGAGCCTTTTCTGCCGCACACTGTTATCCAAGAACCTCCAAATAGAATGCCTAATTAATTATCTGCCCCGGTAGCACGAATTCAGAATGCACTGTCCTTCTCAAATAAAAAATGAATGAGCATTGTCTTGATGTTTGACTTCATTGTCATCTTCCTCAGAAAGAGCTTGTCAAGTGAAGTCTTCCACTGGCTTAACAATTCTGTTTCAGGTTCGTAACCATGGCACCAAGACTCGCCACCAGTAATGATCTCGGACAAAAAATCTAGGTCAGTTTGCAGATGTTCTTTCAAAGCATAGCATGTTTCCATTCGATGCTCTTTTTGATCATTAGTCAAAATGCAAAGCATGAACTTTTTGATGACGTTTGTCATGCCTAAATCTCCAATAAAATTTCCATAAGCTCCATGTTATTCCAGATAACCCAGCAATTGCTTCAATGATTAGTCATCCGTCTTAAGGCACAATTGCATAAACTTTCAACTGTTTTGGAAGTTGAAGGATGTTCAGAAAGAGATTTGTCATGAATACACATCTCATCTTTTTTGAAACAAGAAAACCACTCGCACACTAGATTTTTCCCCCATAGCATTATCCTTGTAAGCAACATCAAAAAACTCTTCCTGCAACATTTGTTCAAAGCAGAAAGAAAAATTTCTCAGCTGCATGCTGTTCATTTAAGTCTCACATTACAAAAAAAAATGACGAGCAAACAAAAATATTTCCATTTAGACCCAATTGCTTATATTTAGTAATGTGTTTTTCTTATCCGTATCAATTTTATAATTGCTATTGAACATTTTTACTGGTTTTTTTTAATATTAAATATTTATTAAAATATTGAAGTTCACTTAAATAATGTAATGGATGAGTACGTAAAAGGAAAAAGGATTGAATCTTAACTTGCTTGCAATTTTTTTTTTTTATATATTTGAACCAAATTAATGCAAGATAAAAATAATATAAAAAGTATATGAAGCTAAAATTCAATATATTAATTATTTCATTAAATAATTAATATATTGAATTTTAGCTTCATATACATTTTGTATTATTTATAGTTTAGCAAGACAAAGCTTTCATAAACAATTACTTTTTATTTTGTTGCTCCCTCCCATTCTAAAACGAAATCCTGGATATGTGACTGTTCGGATATAATTCCAGAATAGCATTTTAAGAAATAAGATAACATTTAGATCAGTTAACAAACTTTATTTATAATTAACATTAATATGTAAAACAAGATAAAGTTCTGACTTACTTCTTTATGACTAGATTTGCTATCACTACTACTACTTTTCTTGCCACTTAATTTAGCTTGTACTTGATTCTTCAATTCCTTAAAGAGTTCATCAACCATTCCTTGAGCAGTTCTCGGACCAGAAAAGTCTTTGGGTTTGTTTTTGTTCGAACCAAAGATTTTTATTGTTGGAAAACCCCTTATGTTATACTTTTGACCCAAAGACTGATGTTGGTCTGCATTAACAGCCCCTACTTTTACCAAACCCTAAATTTGAAAAGAAAAAATAAATGTTGATAAAAACATATTGGAGTCTAATAAAATTGTAAAAAATTATATAAACTATGCTTTCCAATAAAAATAAAATTGGTTAAGAACTTTTCCCATTGTATAACAAGAAATACTGGTAGATAAAATTAAATACAATTCATTATTAATAAAACTAAAATTTAGGAGTATATAAATTTCTAAAAAGAGACACAAATATGGTACTTTAAAGTCATAAAGGGCTCATTTAATTCTCTTTTTAAGCTTTCTTTGGCAACTTTTTAAATTTTAAATTATTCAGAAGAATGTATGCTTCGAACAACCGAAATGTCATTAATTTCTTTCAGAATTTCAGGATGCCACATATACTATGAGAGACCTTTTAGTTCGATGATGCTGGTAAACATACAGCAATATATTTATTATACAGAGAACCTCTTTAAGTCGAAATTTTTTTTTTCTGCCTTTCCCTTCAAGTCCCAAAACCTCCATTACTCAAAATTTCAACCCTCTATAAGTCAAAATAATTAGTCAATCCCACAAGCCATTTTGGTATATATTTTCCCTTCGTTACTTGAAAAAAAAATTGGACCTCTGTATCTCGAACATTAGCAATGTTCGATTTTACAACCTTTACAACTCGATCATTTGAAACTAATTACCTCTATAGCTCAAAGAAAAATCAATTACCGACTTTAAGGATTTGCAGACAATTCACGTCATTGTTTCTTAGAAAACAATGTATGAGTATATAGTAAATAAAATAACCAATTCTATGAAATAGCAACTCAGAAGAAAAAGAATTTTCTGCTCTTCATAGCTTAGATAATGCAATAGATAGAGAACAATTGATTAGTCTAAAAAAAGAAAAAAAATACTAACCGACTTTAATACATAATATTTTTAATTTTAAGGTTGTTTTGATTTTTTATTGTAGTACATAATATAACTTTTAAGTTGCAAATAAAGATGTTTATTATCTCTTTAACTTGAATTTTTATTTATTTTACCTCTCTAACTCAAAATAAGTTAGAAAGAATCTAAACTTCTACAAGTCGAATACTTCCTTACAAAATCCACGCAAGTCGAAATCCTCCATAAATCGAAAACTCTAACTCGAATTATTTGGCGTCTCCCTTGAAGTTCGACTTATAGAGGTTCTACTGTACTAGAAAAGTATTCACATTGTAATATACCAGTTATTATTGATCTACATTAACATGTTCATATTAATAGAAATATGTACCAATATTATATATATATATATATTGTTTGTAGATTAAACAAAAGGTTTTTGGAATGAATTTATTCTAAATCTAAGTACAAAAATGTTTTATTTTCCAATAATAAATAACAAGTAAATGAAATATAAAGGAACCTTATATTTAAAATATTTTTTTAAAAGAAAATTACCTTCACAGCTGCTGCCATTTTGGAATATTCTGGTACAATTGCTTGGCAATGACCACACCTATAAAATAAAAATGAAACTTTAAAAAGGTAAAAAAAAAAAAAAAAAAACATTTTTAATGTAGATATAGTTTAAAGAGATAAAATTTATCGGCCAAATCACAGTTTAAGAGTCCAGACATTTATGTTTCCAGGCTGGGTGCTATATTAAGAAATTTTTCAAAGATTTAAAAAGCTAAGGCAAGTTGAAAGTTATCGAATGGTGCATATTTGAAGGTTTGATTACTAAAAATGTTTTGCATCCAACTGCAGTAATTACAAGATTCTGCCTCTTATGAATGAAATCCATATGGCCCTATATGTGGCAATGCAAAGTGAAAGTCAATGGTAAAGCACAGTGTGTAGAGGTCCATTCATCAAGCTTACAATTCAAGTGCAGATTTCTTATATGCATCACTATTTTTGTACTTCAAAATATTACATTTTAATAATCTGTAATCTATTAAAAGTATTCTTCTTTTTTTTTTTTTAAATTTCTGCTTTGTGAAATCTGCTTCTCCCATAACAAGGGGTTGCCCTTCAATTAGAAATATGAACAATATTTTGGCATCAAAAAGAAAAAACCTCTGTCACTTAAACTGCGATTTTACCAATTAGCTCTACTATGTTAGAAAATTTAAATTATATTTACAAATAAAAAAATATATTTTCTTTTTGCTAGTAAGAAATAAAAAATGTACAACAAATGCATATCTATTATTAGATTTTTTTTTGTTCTAATGCAACTGGAAAACACCTATTATTAGATTATAGATAGATACATACTTATACAAGTTGTAATTAAAACTTCTATGTAACATATGTACAATTTCCTCCTACAGCTAAAATGCCAGTTTAACATAAAATAATAATCAAACAATGAAACAGCTGTTAAAACTAGAAAAAAAAAAGATTTTTTATTCCCTGATCATATATATCACAAAACGGAGAACATACCATGGTGCATAAAATTCAACAATCCATATTTCATCACTGTCAAGAACCCTTGATGGGAAAGTTGAAGGATTCAATTCGACAACATCCTTATTATTATCGTAGAAAGCAAACACAGTATACAGAAGTGGAAGAAAAAATATAGCTATAAGAAACAATATATAAAATTATGAGATTGCCAATACTTTTAATTTAAGTTTATTAGTATGCTTAGAGTTGTCAACATAAATTTATTTAAAAAATACATTATCGATATGCATTTAAATAGAAAAATCTTCAATAAATGATCATTTTAAGGCAACGACACATACCTTTAACATTAAACATTGTAGCCACTTATTTATTCACAGTAAAACATCTAAATACACGCCCGGTGTTTTCATATCACGTATAAATTCACAATCACAAACACAAGCGTTTAAAATATACTGAAAAGATCGTGGCTTAGGTTGATTGGTCCAAGTGTCAGTTTGAACCGCTATAATTTAAACCAAAACTTAAACAACCAACTAAAACTTTAATAAACATGAAATAATCAAATCAAATATTTTTATAGTCCAAAAGTTAACAGAAAATGTTTAGTTAAGCAGAATTTAATATTCATATGAATTAAAAAAATAAAAAAAACTTATATGTCTTAAATAAACAACTAAAAATAATTTGAAATTCAATCAAAATATAAATTATTCTTTAGTTTTTTTTAAAAAAATACTAAGTTCTGAAAATATAAATTTAAATCTAATGTTATTATATAAATAAGTTTCCTTTTTTCTGAAATAACTGTAGCTGTACTGAGCATATGGATCCGGTGAATTACTAATTATTTTTTTAAACATCAAAATCTTTTTGAATAAATTGTGGGTTTTATGCTTATGTTTTATATTTCATATAATAATAATTTCATAATGTAGAAGATTATAAGTTGTTTTAAATGTAGTAACGTCTTGAAATATTACGTCATGTTTTGGTATTTAATACATTTTTTGGAGGTGGGAGGGGACAATTAGAATATCGCGCATTTTAAAGTGATCTCAATGCGTGCTTTTTACTTGTCTCCCAACATTACATAACATAATGGCTTATATACAACTAACATTTCTTTACTTCGAAAGATGAAATAAAAAGGCCAAATAGCACTTTAAGAAACAATTTGGTAATTTCATGTTAGCGCCAAATAGGCAATAAATTGCTAAATATGGCAACTGGATTACATATCTTAAACTGCTTTTTGACCACAGCAATTTGGATTTACCGAAAACTTTCTACAACTCATCATCTCTACAATCTCACAAAAACTGTTGCTGAAGGATTTACCTGCAAATATGAAACTGCTGCAATTTTTCTTGATGTGGCCAAAACTTTTGATAGAGTCTGGGTTAATGGATTGATTTACAAACTCATTTCTTACAATTTCTCTCCATATTTGATTCAAGTAATTCGTAACTATCTTTCAGACAGACACTTGGTTGTCGCGGTAGGGAATACTGATTCCTCAATTCGAGATATTCACGCTGGTGTGCCCCAGGGCTCTATTCTAGCTCCTTTCCTCTATAATATCTTTATCAACGATATTCCACAAAAGAATAATATCGACGATTTGTATTTCGTGGAGCTCCTTGGCTGCGGAGCAGCCGTTAGCTCCTGTCTGGTAATAGTCCTTTGAAGAATGAAGAACACATTGCTGAGTAGAAAATGGTAAGACTAAATGGAGAGCTTGCCCCCCCAAAAAAAAAAAAAAAAAAGGTCTTTATTATTATTATTATTATTAAATTATTTTATTTATTACTGTTTTTATTTAAATTTTTTTTTTTTTTTTTTTTTTTTTTTTAGTATTATTTATAGTCATTAAAATTATAAAAGAGAAATAACAAATAAAAACGAAAAGTAAAAAGGAAACTGATAAAAAAGAATAAACTAAGCGAACGGAGAGCGAAACTGGGAAAATAGTCAACATATGAATCTAGGTCAGCGTTGTTGGGAGAAAACCATCTGTGGATAAAAAAACTCGAAAACTTGAGCGCGGGTATAATAAACATGTCAGCTAATTAGCAGTGAAGTTCGCGGGCGTTTGGAGTTCTTCGGATTGTTTATATCATATTCTGGGAGTCGTTTAAGCAGCTCGTTATCGATGTTTGGGATGTTAGTGTAAAAGTTATGCGCAAGTTTAGAGATGAATTGAGGGAGAGTCTGCAAATTTAAAGAGCGATGAATATCGGTGTTGCGGAAGAACCAGCGTGCGTTTATAAGCATACGGGTGTTTTATTTTGCAGGCGGCTAAGGATGGCGATGTTAGATTTGGCGGCTGATCCCCAGACTGGACTCGCGTAGGTTATGAGTGGGCGAAGATAAACTTTGTACAGCAGCAATTTTATTTGGATGGAAGTATGAGACTTTCTGCAGATTAAAGGGTAGAAGATGCGAATAGCTCTATTGAATTTTTCTCGTAGATGAAGGATGTGTTGATTGTAAGTTAGCGTTTTATCCAAAATAATTCCAAGGTACTTAGCTTTATTGGTCCAGATGATATTCTCTCCAAGATAGAGACAGTGTGGGTGGGATAATGTTTACTCGAAAAGAAAACAGCTTCGGTTTTAGTAACATTGAGTTTAATTTTCCAATTAGTAAGCCAGATTTCGAGAAGATTAATATGGCGTTGAAGTTGTTTAACAAGGTAAGTAGTATTTCTGTTTTGTGCAATAATGGCTGTGTCATCGGCGTAAAGGCTGAGAGGTTTCAGCAGAGACAGGGATATCATTCATGAAAAGAGTGAATAAGTGCGGAGCAAGGACAGAACAGGGGAATTCCAGCAGACATTTGTCTAAGGGAGGAATCATGATGTTTGACACAGACAACAAATTTACGATTAGAGAGAAAGGAGCAGATTAGGTTAATAAGGTGCGACGGGAAGTTATAGTAAATGAGTTTATGAATAAGTCCATTAATCCAGACCCTGTCAAAGGCTTTAGCAATATCTAGGAAAATGATGCCAGTGGCAGATTTGGTGACTAGGCCTTGTGCGATGATTTCAGTGACAC